>CM033390.1:62171677-62290481 GCA_019426215.1 Buddleja alternifolia
AGCAACATTATGGAGTTGAAGGTAGCGTTCAGTTTGGAGTAGCCAATCGAGGGGAGATGTGTCGTCGAATTGGGTGAGTTCGAGACGGATTGGACGTGGGGCGAAACTGGCCAAAGCTTGGGGGTGTTGGAACAATGGTGTTTGGTTGAATTGGGATGAGGTCTGTTGGGAGAAGGTTGATTCGAAATGAGGGGGCTGGATGTCAGGTTGTTTTTGTAAGCGTGCGACGGTAACGAGAATTTCATTCATGGTTTTTGTTAGTGAGGCGATGGAGGATTGTGTGGTGGTGGTGAGAGTTTGAATTGCAGTTTGTGTGTTGCTGCTGGATTGTAGCAGTTCAGCGATACTAGCATCATGGCTTGCTGTGGTTGTTTGAAGCGTATTGACGACGTCTTGGATGATTCAGGGTTGTATCAGCCTCTTTGTTACTTGGTGTTAAAGGGCAAAATGTTAATGGGTCGGTTTTTGTAAGTAATAGGCTGCCACTTCATTTTGTTTCTATTTTGGCTCATTTTAAGTTAGCTTTTGGACATTTAGCTACGGGCTACTTTTGTAAATATGTTGGGGTTGTTAATTGTTTTGTGGCCCAACTGCTCAATATTCTTAGATATGCCTTTTATTGTAGTTTGGTAGGCCTTGTTAGATGATTGTGGGCCTCATTTACTTCTAAGTATTTGAATCCTTTTTCGTTAATATACAGGTTGGTGGGTCCATGCCTTAACCCCCCACCTTATGGTGTTTCTATCTAAAAAAAACCATAAAACCAAATCGAAAACCCTTAACTTGAAAACCCTAAACCCTAACTCAATTAATCTTGTAATTTGTTATTTGATGAACAAATTTATTAGTTGATTAATTAGATTAATTGAATTAAATTAAATAAGAATTAATTAGTTTGAATTATTATTTATTCCTATTAGCCTAAACTATTAATTGGATTAATTATTTTAGCTGATTATTAATTAATATCATATATTAATTGGATTAATATATGGTGGACTTAATTAATAAGTAGATTAAGTTGAAAGTCAACTTAGTCCCACTAAAAGATGATGTAGGCGTGTATTATGAGCTTTGATGAGCTTAAGGAATTAATTAATTTCAAGCCCATCATCTCATTCTCAATGTGATTAACCTACAACATAAGTCATCATAACAACTAGAGAAGAGAAAAAATTTCCTCTCCCCTACTCTATAGCCGTCAGCCATCATTGAGCTAGAGAAATAGGATTTTTCTTCAACGTTATTTCCATTGTGATATCTAGAGACAGGAACCTAGGTTTGCTGTTATCTTTGGTTACATATATTAATATATATTAGTTAAACAAAAACACTTAAAATACGGTAGATTGTAAAATTACAAAAAATGGAAATTTTCCCGCTTAGGTACCAAAGTGATACAAATTAGTTACTGGGAATCATAGAAAACTGACAGTTTCGATCAGAAACCACCGAAAATTACTAAAATGAGATGAAATTATTACTTTGGGGACGGTAGCGTAACAAACTTTAGTTTAAGGGCGTAAGTAAGATAATCGTAATAGTTTAGGGACTATTGACACGCTAATACCTAACGTGTTTTTAATAGCAAGAGTACTAGTCGCGGTAGTAATAAAAGTGGACAAAATAAGTCCGGGTTATCGAACCACGGAGACTTGAATTTATAGTTTTTGATTTTCAATAAGGTAAAAGATACTTTAAAGTAAAGCGGGACTAAAACAATTAAGTAAACGAAGAACCGAAGAAGGGAACAAGCTATGTATTAAACTTCACGTATGATAAAAACGACTAAGGCACATGCTACAACCAAATCTACTCGCCAATTTGTATGGGTTACTCCTCGAATTATTAGACTCCTATTGCTTTGGTGGAAACTCCTAAATTAACTATTACCCGATGTCTCGGCTCATAATAATCCTATGATTAATTGACGGTTCTCTAAATATGTCTATCCGAGAATCTAATCAAAAATCATGCATTAACGTTCTAGAGCTTCCCCGAACGAATCCGGCTAACAACACCCGGGAATCTTTACCTATCTCTAGGGCAAAACCTCATTTGTTTCGGATGATGTGTTAATTCTCTTGCACCCTAATCTATTTTCTCTCGAACAACTAGAGTAGGCAAGAAATCAAGCATATGGTGATCAAGCACATGATTGTAATAAAAGCTCAAAATCAACACACAAAGCAATATGAGAATTAATACGAAAATTCACTACACATATATTGATTCATAAATTGGCCTTCACATGGCCTCAGTTCTACAATATTAGCCTCTCATCAAGGCCTTAAGAAAATCTGATACAAACATATACATACTCATGGAAATAAACATGTAAATGCAAGCAATTAAAACTCCCTCAATTGATTGATGATGGATCCTTGCTTTTGAACTTCAATCCTTAGCTCCTCTCTCTTTGCTCCCCTCCAAAAGTGATGAAAGATGGTGATTGAATGATGATGGGTGAAGAGTGATGATGGGTTTTGGCCTCATGACCAGCTCCCCCTCTCCCTCTCCCAGAGTGAATCGGTCCAGAGTCAAGAAGATGCTTAAAAGGACAAGAATTGATGGCTTAAGAAGACGAGAAATGATGGGCTCTTCATGTGTGTCTCTTCCTTTATTATACTCCAAACCCCATCAAGCCCCCATCCAAGTGTGCAATAAACAATTCCTCTTCCCCTCAACACATGTGCTGACCTCTTGGCTTTCAATATTCCATACCACCATCAAATGATGACCTTTTGGCTGAAAGGAATCAAAACTCGGGTGTGGTCACGCCTAGGCGTGGGCATGACGGCGCTCGGGCGCCGTCGACAGAATGCTGAAATCGTATGCAATGTGTCCAGCGCAGCAATCGTATTTCATTCATAAATCTCTCCACAGAACTCCGATTTGGATGATTCAAGTCCTCATTTGAAGCTAACACATAATTCTACAACTTTGTAGAATGACACTTCATCCAATTTGGTCTCTAAACATACGGAAATAGCGCTCGAACGTGGAAAGTGATGCAGATACGGCGCCTAGGCGTGGACAGGACGGCGCCTAGGCGTGGTAAGCAGAATGCTGACGTTACTTGCATCTTGTCCGGCGCCTGGGCGTGGTCATACGGGCGCCTGGGCCTGCATTTCAGAAGCCAGAGCAAAGTCGATGAAAGGAGTCGTCTTTTTCCCTTTTCTTCGTCCATCGTCGCTTACTACCTGAAATCACTTCACACACATATTAAATGCACAAGTGGCACGAATTAAACCGTATACGAGCCTAAAATGTCATTAAAAGGGCCTAAAAACTTATGCAAAAACGACTCCTATCAACTATAAGTGACATTTGACCTTTATGACATGTATTACATACTTTGACGAAAAGACTCTTTACGCATCAAACTCTCGATGCACTCAATATGGATGACAAGGAACTAAAAGAAAGCATTCAGAAGCTAGTTATTGTGATTCAAAGACTAAGGCAATAAAAATTGGACGAATATTGGAAGCAGAAATGTGCGTCACTTTTATATTGTGGCTAATGTGGAACTTGAATAAGAATTGGAAAACAAGGAATTAATGACTATACACCAATGGAGAACTGCAAGCACCATAATGAGTATCTATTACAAGCATATTCCCTACACCTCCTTGATGTGATTTATGAAGGTCTTAATGATGAAAATACCAGAACAGATGAGATAAAAGGAGCAGCATATGAGTGCTCATGTAATGTGCTATGATTATAAGATGTTAGCTCCTCATCAGATGGGTATTGATTGTTGGAATATTTGATTATTATATTTAAAATAATATTAATTAATTAAAAGCCATGTCTTTTAGTGAGTGGCCAAATTTAATAGTTATGACTTTTAAAATGAGTGTTATCTTAAAGGTTGTAACTCTTTTGAATCAAGAGTTGTGTCCTTATTATAGGTGTCTCAAACTCTATATATACACCAATTATGATGCCACAAAATAATAATAAGAAGGAAAAATTACTAAAACCCCCCTAAAATAATTTGTTGTATCCAAAAAACCCATGAAAATAGTTTTCAATCCAAAAAACCCATTTCACTAACTTTTCATTCCAAAAGCCCAATATTCAGGGTTAATAAATTTATGGGCTTAATTGCCCTTAGCTTTCTAGACTAAAAATTTAATCAATTGTAATTTTGTTTAAAGATTTATTTATTTAGAAACTGTATATTGATAAATGACTAAATATAATTTTATTTTTAACTTTTCAGATTTTTAATCTTCTTAAAAAAATTTAAAAATATTTTTTTAGATAATTGACATAGTAAAATATATATATATATATATATATATATATTAAAACTAGTTAATACTGAAAATAACAATTTGTATTATTTAACTGATCAACTTGAAAATTTTAAAACAAAAAAATAAAAATAAAAGATCAATTGATTAATTCTTAAGTTAATAAAAGGTAGTTTCGTTCAAAAAGTTTTTAATCTTAACTTTTGGGTTAATTTTTAAGTTAATAAAAGGTAGTTTCGTCCAAAAAGTTTTTAATCTTAACTTTTGGGTTTTTTTTTAATGAGAAATTTGTAGGGTGGGTTTTTGAGATTAAAAAATCTTTCCTTGGATTTTTTTGATTTAAAAATTTATTTTAAGGGGGTTTAGTAATTTTTCCCTAATAAGAATAAAAAATTCTCCTACGTTTTTTTACTTACAAATCTTTTAAAGAGTTTTTGAAGGGAGACTTTCGAAATTGTTATTCGTAAGTCTCATATGACTTGTTGGTCCCAAGTGGCATACGAAAGAGTCTAGAAGGGAGGTTGAATAGACCCTAAAGTCTTTTTCGACTTCTAAAAATTCGTATTACTTTTGAAGTATTTGAACGCTTGAACAGCTTAAGCACTAGATGAGGCGCTTGAGGAAAGATGACTTAAGCGTTAGTTTCAGGCGCTTGAGAAAAGTTAACTCAGACTTGGTGATTTCAACGCTTACCAAAGTAGGGCAGAGTTTAGTCACTTAATCAGGGTTAGCACAACGGAAGTATTTTATAGCTTAGCGTTCGGTATTAAACAAAGTAGTCACTTAACTGTTTTAAAACTTTTTCAAGATATATGCGATATGAATAGTAAAGCAATAAAACAGTAAATGAATAAAGCAGTAAATGACACAAGGTATTTGTAAGGTTCACTGGGTGATGTAATTCCAGCTACGTCCTTCTTCTCCTTTTATCAGGGAGGTTTTCCACTATGATGATTATTGAAGAGTCACACAGAGACTTCTACAAAATAGAGGGAGATTGGATATGATCTTGGAACTCCTTGGTCACACAGATTTCAGCTCCAGTAAAGACCTTCGATCCCCTTGCTTTTTTCACCCAGAAATAATGCAAGTTACAACAGATCTCGAAAATCCTTGGTCACACAGATTTCAGCTCCAGTAAAGATCTTCTTCCACAAGCTTCTCTTACTCAAAAATACTGCTTGTAGATCAACAAACTTTCTCACTTAGATGAAAGATGTTGAAAGGTTTTTGTAACGGGTTTGTTTGGTTTTGGGAAGTTCAAACAACTTGGGATATCTCAATAATAGTGTAGGGTTATTCTAAAAAGATGTTTGAGATATTGGTGACTGTCTTTGGAATGATTATGAAAAGCTTGAAGAGATTTTGGCTAGGAATTTGTAGGCTTTTCTTTCAGCAAAGTTTGTACCCTTTTTGTGTTTTTTTGTATATTTTTCTATATACAAAGATTGTGGCTTATTCACGTGTGTATGACTTGTATATTCAGGTATGTCATCTCTGTTGGGTATTTTGCTGAGGGGACTATTTATAGGTTTCTTTGAGATTTTGTCCATTGGACACAATTCTGATCTTGTTTCCCTAAACATTCCTTTAAGTTCTGACATTCCTAATTTTTGGGCATATTTAATTGGTTAGGCATGTCCTTGGTTTCATAAATCCGACAGTCTTAGTCAAAAAGGTGGCTTGCCCATAAGTTATAGTGCTTATATTTTAATAGCACTTATCCTACTTTTAATGCATCCTGTCTTATTTTCGTTGGAAATAATTATCCGTTGATTCATGCATTTTTAAGTCTTTAATAACTTGGGTTTGAATCTTCAGGTTACGCTTGAGCCTTTTGGACACTTGACTTTGAAAGTAGTTTCCTAAGCGCTAAACAGACGCTTCGGATAAATCCATATCTTTACTTGGCTTTTAGACGCTTGACCTTCAACTTTATCTTTCATAGACTCACTCAGAATTCTATCATTGGCTCAGTGTTAAGTACTTGGTCTTAAATCCATAAATGTCTTGAGCGTTAGTTTCATAAACCCGAAACAGTCTTTTAGCGTTTGACGGACGCTTGAGACTAATCTTCATCATCACTGTTGCTTCAGACCCTTGTTCTTCAACTTCATCACTTGATAGACTCACACAAAACTCTACTAGTGATATAGTATCACATACTTAGTCTAAAACCTATAAAGATAAAAAGATTACAAGCTTAATACAATAAATAAGCTTTCATACGCTTATACAGATATTCTATGAAAGCTTTTATACTCATACTTTTGGGGTCTAACATAAAAACCTATTTGTCATCATCAAAACATTTAACATGAAATTCCTAACATGACTTTGTTGTATCTTAGAAGTGATTTGTCATGTAAACCCGATAGCAAATGAGTAGTGAGGGCAACTATCTGGTTAAGAAAAGTGATTCGTACAAGCTTCAAAACCATGTTTAAATTATATTTTCTTCATTCGTTTGTATTTCCCAATCTAAAGAAAATCCCCAACATTTTTTGGGAATTGTTTTCACTTTTCACTTTAGCATGCCGACAAAGTAATGACTAAAGAGCAAAAGTTCCTTCAAAACAAGAGAAGATAGATCTAGCAATGTTATACAGATCCATTATCATCATTGGTAAGTGTGTGAATATTGTGAACTCGAATTTAGCTACATACACATACTAACTTTTCATCACAATCAACACCTGAATTTCTATAACTTCACCCACGAATTTCAATAACTATGTGTACTCGAGAATAACAAAATTAATTTCTATATATCCGCAATAGAATTATTATGATTTCAATCCTCATAGACGTATGTTGAAATAGACTAAAGAATCAGGTGCACGATAAAGCGAAAGATTGTTGTATTTTCGCATCACCCAGTAGAAGATTGTATCCGTCGGGTGGTGACTTCAAACGAATCTAGAATTATCCGAAAATAATATATTTTATCAAAATAAAATTAAATACCAGTTGAAAATATGTACAAATCGACAACAACGAATTTAACACGTAGTTAATTTTAAATTTATGCAATATATATAAATCTAATAATAATATTTAGATATAAGTGTATTTGCATTTCTTTGTGTCTAAATGAACAAGCCTTCATACGGAATTAGCTAAACCAAAAACAAAAGAATTAGGTCGTGTCATAAATAGTAAAGTCGGGCCCCACATCTTACCTTTGCATCTCATTTTCAAGCACTAGAATCCAGTATTTGAGACTTTAGATATGGCTAAAAATCAAACATAGTCCAAAGTCTGACACTCTAGCACCACATCTAAGATTTTTAAGTTGTTACGAATCAACATAACGCGATGATTTGACGCTAAACACACCACAAATACAAACAATGCTTATAGTATGAAAATTTCGCATTTGGCCAGTCACGTACGGTTCTATAATGGAAGAATTAACCCAAATCACACACATGAAAGTCTTAGGTCCATTAAAATTTATTTTGAATCACCCCGATTCCATATATATTGAGCTTTAGTTATCGCATGCATTCGAACAATACCCAAAGTATGACAATTTAGCCAAAATCAAGGAATTTACCGTCGGATCTTTCGCGATTATGACCACAGTAAAAGAAGATTTGGTTCGTGTCGTAAGCATGAAAGGCTTACCTCTGAATCTTAGCTTTGCGAATCATCTTGAATTTTTGCGTTTTGATATTTGACGCACTAGTTATGGTTAACAATAAGACATTGTTCAAAGCATGCTAATTTGACATTCGGTCGTTTGCGTATATCGTAATAGCGGAAGAAATATCCCACATTTCAATTAGGTAAGTTTTAAGTCCACCAAAATTAATCTTGAATCACCGCAATCCCGTCTATACTACCTCTATTGATGGAATAAAGTCGAAAATCACCCAAAATATGAAGATATTGCCGTCCTTTAAATTTGGCCTCGGATCGTTTGAAATTTTGGCCATAATAATGTAAGAATTGTCCCCCGTCATGAACTGTAATGTTCTAGCACCGTGTCTTGGCTTCGCAAATCATTTTGAATCATTGCATTTCAACATTCGTAGCTCAAGTTATGGTCAAAAAACCAAAGGCTGCCAAAAAGAGCCGCACCGTACCACCATGGACCCTCCCGCATAGGATCATCTACGACAACCGCACTGGATCACGTGAACCGCCCATACACCGGGTGCTGGTGCACCAGCCGTACTGGATTACATGCACCAAATTAAGCAAAAATGCAGCCGCTATGTGGAAATCGATCCCGGGTGTGGGGAAAGACAAAGGAAGCCTCGGCCGCTGCGCAGACAAAGGGCAGTTGTGTGTGTACCAAATGAGATACTAAAAGGAAAGTAAGAGTAATTCAGTAATTAAACATACGTTGACGTGTTTAAATAATCGAGAGACACGTTGCGTACAGTTGGACTGTTGGATCACACCCATTCTGTTGGAGGTGAGAGAATTAGCTGAGCATTTAATCCGTTATTTTCCTCTCTTTCAGTGTGAATTTTTTGTTGGATTTTTGTCAGACATTCTCTCTGTTTTTGGTGTTGCATTCCACTTTAGGGAATCAACAAATTCTCCATTTCAGTTAATGAAGGTAACTCTATTTCTTCTTTATTAGCTATATATTCTAAATCAAAGAATATACACCCAAATTATTAGATAGCATTCGAACAATACCCAAATTATGGCAATTTGGGCAAAATCTAAGAATCTACCGTCGGATCTTTCGCGATTACGACCACAGTAAAGGAAGATTTGGTTCGTGCCGTAAGCATGAAAGGCTTACCTCTGAATCTTAGCTTTCCGAATCATCTTGAATTTTTGCGTTTTGATATTTGACGCACTAATTATGGTCAACAATAAGACATTGTTCAAAGCATGCTAATTTGACATTCGGTCGTTTGCGTACGTCGTAATAGCGTAAGAAATATCCCACATTTCAATTAGGTAAGTTTTAAGTCCACCAAAATTAATCTTGAATCACCGCAATCCCATCTATACTACCTCTATTGATGGAATAAAGTCGAAAACCACCCAAAATATGAAGATATTGCCGTCCTTTAAATTTGGCCTCGGAGCGTTTGAAATTTTGGCCATAATAATGTAAGAATTGTCCCCCGTCATGAACTGTAATGTTCTAGCCCCGTGTCTTGGCTTCGCAAATCATTTTGAATCATTGCATTTCGACATTCGTAGCTCAAGTTATGGTCAAAAAACCAAAGGCTGCCAAAAAGAGCCGCACCGTACCACCATGGACCCTCCCGCATAGGATCATCTACGACAACCGCACTGGATCACGTGAACCGCCCATACACCGGGTTCAGGTGCACCAGCCGTACTGGATTACATGCACCGAATTAAGCAAAAATGCGGCCGCTGTGTGGGAATCGATCCCGGGAGTGGGGATAGACAAAGGAAGCCTCGGCCGCTGCACTGACAAAGGGCAGAAGAGAGTTCTCCGCTCAGAATTGTAGTAATCGCAAGCTAACCCCACATACCTGCTACCTTTATTAAGTGTGTGCTTCGGTTGTATAAATATTGAACTTTGTAAATGTCGTTATATGCAACTCTTTTTGGGAAAAAAATTAACTAGCAAGTTCCATAAGGGTTTATATCATCAAAATATTATTATGATTAGATTTGTTGATTTATGATTTAAAAACTACGCATAAACGACCACAAATGTACAAATTTCACATCATACATAGAACTGATAATTATTTGCGATTGTAGTATTAGTGTTATGCATAAGTCGGTTCAAATTTCATATATTCAAAACTCTTCTCTTTATGGGTCTCGATTGGGGCATAAGGTGAGTCGAGCCGGTTCATGAGTCTGCCGAGCTGACTCGATTGGAGCTCGTCTTCAATTCGAGCTTATTCGCGAGATTGATTCAAGCTCACTTCTAGTTGTTCATAAGACTAGCGGGATTTTTATTTTGATTATTGTATTATCTTTTTGTATGCAACTTTAAATATTCAAATTTCATAAAACTAATACTTAAATTTTTTATATAGAACAAATTTCATAAAACTAATACTTAAATTTCTTATATAGAACATACTCTAGTGATACTCAAGTTATATTTCATTTTCTCCGAGTCATGTAAAATAATATTAATAATATTTTGATGAAATATATTTGTAAAAATTAATTCAATCGAAGCATGTATTCATGTCACCCTCCGTTATTTCATAAATATTTATTTAATGTTAGGTACGGGATTAATATTTAACTTCTCTTATTATTATTTTCAGTATTCGTTCTTATAGTTTTACAATCTAATCTTTGAGATTGATTTACTGTTATCACATATTACAAACAAAGAGTGTCTTTTGCAAATTAAATTATAAAATGGATATTCCTACAGCTTACAAAAGTCTTGTTATCTATCCCGTATTCACAGACTTAGTAAACATATAAAATATCATAAGATTTATATGCGTTTATAAGTAAATTTTCATTGATTTAGCGATGTCGATAAAGTAATGTCAATCTTAAGAATACCAATATTAAAATAACAATAGTATGTATATTATGTATTATTCATTGATACATCATATATATTTCTACAACATAAATTCAATGCACACATTTTTCTAATTACGTCATATTTCGTAAAAATTATTGATTAAAAGTACATAAAATATTGTTTATCTTATCTAGAAATGCATTTCTTATAATTGCTATCATTTTACTTCTGCATTTACATTTTTAATTAAGATATACATTATTAACATATTTTGATAAACTAATCAAAAAAAAAATTACAATCAATCTTATTTTATTTTTAAAAATAGAAAAGGATAAGTAAATTAATTTTTTGTTCGAACTCGAGCGTAGCTCGATCTCGAGCCTGAAATTTCCATCTAGCTCGATCGAACTTGACTCTTTTACACCCCTTTTTTAAATACACCTGAACATGTTCGTGAATCTTGTGAGCTCACTATTAAGGCCTCCATGGAATTTAGCCACCTACACATACTAACTTTACATCACAATCAACACCCGAATTTCAATAACTTCACCGACGAATTTCAATAACTATGTGTACTCGAGAATCACAAAATTAAATTGCGATGTATCCGTAATAGAATTATTATGATTTCAATCCTCATAGACATATAAAGAAACAGACTAAAGAATTAGGTACACGATTAAGCGAAAGATTGTTGCATATAATACCCTTTCTGCATATCCGCATCACCCAGTAGAAGATTGTATCCGTCGGGTGGTGACTCAAACGAATCTAGAATTATCCAAAAAATATATATTTTGTCGGAAAAAAAAAACTAAATACCGGGTGGAAATATGTACAAATCGACAACAATGTATTTTATGCGTAGTTAATTTTAAATTTATGCTATGTATTTATCTAAATCTAATATTAATATTTTGCGTCATAAATAGTAAAGTCGGGCCCCATGTCTTAGCTTTCTTTCTCACTTTCAAGCACTAGAATCCAGTATTCGTGACTTTAGATATGGCTAAAAATCGAACATATTCCAAAGTATGACAAGAATAAAATTGTATAAATAGAGGGTCGCATCCTTCGTGATAATGACTCCAATAATAGGCGAATTAGCTCGTGCCATAAGTAGGAGCACTCTAGCGTCACATCTGAGATTTTTAAGTCGTTACAAATCATCATAACCTGATGATTTTGACGCTAAACGCACCACAAATACAAACAGTGCTTATAGTATGACAATTTTGCATTTGACCAGTCGCGTACGGTTCTATAATGAAAGAATTAACCCAAATCACATACAAGAAAGTCTTAGCTCCATTAAAATTTATTTTGAATCACCCCGAGTCAATATATATTGAGCTCTAGTTATTGCTAGCATTCGAACAATACCCAAATTATGGCAATTTGGGAAAAATCTAAGAATCTACCGTCGGATCTTTCGCGATTACGACCACACTAAAGGAAGATTTGGTTTGTGCCGTAAGCACGAAAGGCTTACCTCTGAATCTTATCTTTCCGAATCATCTTGAAGTTTTGTGTTTTGATATTTGACGCACTAGTTATGGTTAACAATAAGACATTGTTCAAAGCATGCTAATTTGACATTCGGTCGTTTGCGTACGTCGTAATAGCGGAAGAAATATCCCACATTTCAATTAGGAAAGTTTTAAGTCCACCAAAATTAATCTCGAATCACCGCAATCCTATCTATACTACCTCTATTGATGGGAAAAAGTCGAAAACCACCCAAAATATGAAGATATTGTCGTCTTTTAAATTTGGCCTCGGATCGTTTGAAATTTTGGCCATAATAATGTAAGAATTGTCTCCCATCATGAACTGTAATGTTCTAGCCCCGTGTCTTGGCTTCGCAAATCATTTTGAATCATTGCATTTCGACATTCGTAGCTCAAGTTATGGTCAAAAAACCAAAGGCTGCCAAAAAGAGCCGCACCGTACCACCATGGACCCTCCCGCATAGGATCAGCTACGACAACCGCCCTGGATCACGTGAACCGCCCATACACCGGGTGCAGGTGCACCTGCCGTACTGGATTGCATGCACCGAATTAAGCAAAAATGCTGCGGCTGTGTGGGAATCGATCCCGGTTGTGGGGAAAGACAAAGCAAGCCTCGGGCGCTGCGCTGACAAATGTTTGTTTCAACTATGCCGGTCATTTTTCAACTATGCCGCTCATTTTTCAGAAGAGAGTAGTCATTTTCATGTCATGTACACCCATGTGAACTCACATAAATGTACACCCACGTGAACTTGCATATGAGTAGTTATTTTTCAGAAGAGAGTAGTGAAGTGAGATATATATATATGTATGTATGTATATATATATGTACAAACAACTTGCTTTTATTTTTTCAGAAGAGAGTAGTCATTTTCATGTCATGTACACCCATGTGAACTCACATAAATGTACACCCACGTGAACTTGCGTATGAGTAGTCATTTTTCAGAAGAGAGTAGTGAAGTGAGATATATATGTATGTATATATATATGTACAAACAACTTGCTTTTATTTTTTCAGAAGAGAGTAGTCATTTTCATGTCATGTACACCCATGTGAACTCACATAAATGTACACCCACGTGAACTTGCATATGAGTAGTCATTTTTCAGAAGAGAGTAGTGAAGTGAGATATATATATATATATGTATGTATGTATATATATATGTACAAACAACTTGCTTTTATTTTTTCAGAAGAAAGTAGTCATTTTCATGTCATGTACACCCATGTGAACTCACATAAATGTACACCCACGTGAACTTGCATATGAGTAGTCATTTTTCAGAAGAGAGTAGTGAAGTGAGATATATATATATATATATATATGTATGTATGTATATATATATGTACAAACAACTTGCTTTTATTTTTTCAAAAGAGAGTAGTCATTTTCATGTCATGTACACCCATGTGAACTCACATAAATGTACACCCACGTGAACTTGCATATGAGTAGTCATTTTTCAGAAGAGAGTAGTGAAGTGAGATATATATATATATATATGTACGTATATATATGTACAAACAACTTGCTTTTATTTTTTCAGAAGAGAGTAGTCATTTTCATGTAATGTACACCATAATATATATTATTCTATCATTATTCTTTATCTATATATAACAACCTTTACTAAATTCAATTCATACCATAATCTCTACATTGTTTACAATTCACATTTTTTTCCCTTCTCTAAATTAGTCGAAAAATAATCTTTCAAAATGAATTTCGATATTGGAGGTTCTTCTAATATGTCAATTGAAAATCCATCTCCATCTCAATCGCCATCTTCTTCTTCTTCTTCTTCAGATGATAATGGTATTGAGTTAATATTGCAAAGTGTCATTGAGGATGAAGCAATGTTACACCTTATGCTACAAAACAATAATAGGCGGCGCCATCATAATATGCAAGACAGACAGTCTTCCCATCGTGGCTCTGTCCCAGGTCATAGAGTGATCAATCGTGATCGTGAAGCAGCAGATGCTAATCTCTTTAATGATTACTTTAGCCCTAATCCACGATATAATGATGAAATGTTTCGTCGACGATATCGAATGTCTCGAGACCTGTTCATTCGTATTGTTGATGCAGTCAAAGATCATGATGAATACTTTGAACAACGAAGAGATGGTTTTGGTAAACTTGGACTATCAAGTTTACAGAAAATAACAGCCGTGTTTCGGATGTTAGCATATGGTATAGCGGCAGATGCAACTGATGAGTATGTTAAAATTGGAGAGTCAACAGTAATTGAAAGCCTAAAGAGATTTTGTCGTGCTGTTGTTGAGATTTTCTCCGATCGATATCTTAGATCACCTAATGCTAGCAATGTAGCAAGGTTACTTCACATTGGCCAGAGCCGTGGTTTTCCAGGAATGTTGGGCAGTCTTGATTGCATGCATTGGAAGTGGAAAAATTGTCCCACAGCCTGGGCCGGACAATATGCAGGACGTAGTGGATCACCAACTATTATTCTTGAAGCTGTAGCCGATTATGATCTTTGGATATGGCATGCGTATTTTGGTATGCCAGGTACCAATAATGATATTAATGTATTAGAGTCATCACATTTGTTTTCCAATCTTGCTCAAGGTATTGCTCCCCCAGCACATTATGTTATTCAAGGAAAAGAATACAATATGGGATATTATTTAGCTGATGGTATATATCCAAAATGGTCCACTCTAGTGCAAACTATTCGAGAGCCGCGGGGACCAAAGAAACAACATTTTGCGAAGAAACAAGAAGCATGTAGGAAAGATGTGGAGCGTGCATTCGGAGTTCTACAATCAAGATTTGCAATTGTTGCAGGACCGGCACGTTTTTGGAAAAAAAATGTGCTACATGACATCATGACTGCGTGCATTATTTTGCACAACATGATAATTGAAGATGAACGTGATCTCAGCGCACCAATTGCAGTTGTGGTAGAAGCACCACCTTCAACAGTTGAACCGGCGGATGAAAATCAGAGGTTTCAACAATTTCTTGATCGATATAGACAAATCAAAGATAGGAATGCTCATATTGAACTTCGTAATGCATTAATAGAGCATTTATGGGAGTAACATGGTAATTCACAAAATTAATGAATAATATTATCGAGTCATTTTCAATCGTGTTGTATTAATGTAAATCAATCAATGTAATGTTTGTTTTAATGTTCTATATAAATTGTAAACTCAACCTTTATATCTCGTGTAAATTTTTAATTTAATTTACAAAATATCAAATAGATTTAAATTTAATTTTCATAATTTATTATTAAATATTTATTTTAAATTACGAAAATATAATAGATTGTAATATCATAAAACAAGACAATATATTTACCTGGATGAATACGTAATAAAAAACTTAAAGTTGGGTGTTATTTTTAAAATATGAGAAATATTATAAATGAGGTGTAAAAAGGAATATTCTAGGGAATATACTTTTTGTGTGAGAAATAGTGCAGTACATTGGAGTGCAGTTACTGTAGCTGCACAAAAATAGTGCAAAAGTTGCTGTATTTTTGTGTTATACCTTGGAGTTGCTCTAAGTGTGTGTTACGGTTGTATAAATATAGGAAAATAGCTCTTATGGTCCCTCTTCTTTTTGGTTGGTATCACTTTGGTCCTTCATCTAATTAAAGTGGCACGTTATTCCCTTTTCTATAAAATATGTGTCACTATGGTCCTTTATTCCCTTTTCTTTATTTCAAATTGGCCCCATATTTTTATTCTCTCTTAATTTAGTCTATTAAACAATATATTTTTCAAAATAATCTTTATTCTCTGAAATTTTTTGCAAAAGACTATTCCGGTTGATTAGGCCCAATATACTTCCGAAATAACATTAACTTTACTTAAATCTATACCTTCTTTTGACCGCCTTATCGCCGGGTATTCCAAGTCATCGGTTTTATGGACTTATTCCAACCACACAACCGCATCTGATGGTTCGCAGTCCTTGGCTCCTTCAGCGATACACAACACAGCCCAATTTCGTTTCCTACCTTTGGGCGTAAAAGATATATAATTATATAAATATAATTGAGATTTTGGACAACAAGTGGCCAAAATCTTTGCTTTTATTGATGAAATACATATTAAAATTACATAATATTATTCTACTCCACTATTGGAGGAGAAAACCTTTAGCCTCTCATAAGAGGACTACTATTGGGGAAATCCCCATACACTCGTGTATTAAAACTATTAAAGAAAGATTACAATTTTTCTATGAATAATTGTTTTATGAAAGAGTTGGAGAAGTTTTCTAATATCCTCCATCTGCTTCCGTCTTCTCTTCTTATAGACCTTGGTTTCGGATTTCAAAGTCAGATTCCAAAACCTCCTTAATTTTTAGACGTCATTGCTTACATCTAACTTTAATAATGTGTGTGGGTCCATGTGTTTGCCACTTTTGTCTGCCACGCCCGTTCTTTACAGCTATTTCTTTTCAGCTGTTTTCCACTAATCAATCACATGATTGATTTTTATTGTGCCTGACTATTTAGGCCCCTTTTTTCTTTTACATGATTTTACCGGGGTTTGTGAAAACTCCTAGGGTAAACCTTCCTTTTACCCTTGTCCTTGTCGGATTCGAGTTTTTCCTTGGTAACCCGTATTCTTGTACCGAATAGGGGTTTTTCCTGAAATTCACAACTTGAACACGCCCGATTGTGCAATTGATCAACATGCATCATGTTGCAGGTCTTCTTCCTGGTTGCTTCAGTTGCTGATAACTTGTTTTCCCAGATTAGCGTCCTTTTTTGTTCAAAG
This sequence comes from Buddleja alternifolia, assembly GCA_019426215.1. Taxonomy (NCBI): domain Eukaryota; kingdom Viridiplantae; phylum Streptophyta; class Magnoliopsida; order Lamiales; family Scrophulariaceae; genus Buddleja; species Buddleja alternifolia. Next base: position 62,188,688 of record CM033390.1, read on the forward strand.
GGCTTTTCTGCGAACTCGGTGTTTTTCCCTGTCATGGAATTTAACAAGAATGATCCATTCGCCGAATTTGAAAAGATTTTGAATGGATACTTGACTTTGTCCATCTCTGTAAGACAGACCCACATTCCCCATGCTCTTCGGGTGGAAATATCGTCTTCGTTGATAGTACTAACCAACGGAGCTTCCCCTGTTGCAACCTTCACTCTGTTGTAGGTTGCCATATCTGGTCTCTGTAACTTAATAAAATGGAAAGCCAGATGAGACTCTTTTCCTGCAATTTCTGGTGCTGCTGAAATGAATTTCAACTCCAGAATATCACCTCTTTTTAGGTGTTGGTTATTTTGCCATGAATCATACACGGCACTGGAAATCTAATTCGAAAGTTTAGATATCTCCGAAAAACCTGGTGACATAGTATGTATTGAAGCTAATGCCCCAAAATCATACCATTCTCGGACTTCCTCGGGTTTTGACCCCTCAAGCATCCAAATTTTAGGATATTTTTCTGATATTTCTACCAAGAACTAATTAGGATTTATTCCTTGTTTTGAGATTAATCTTCCCCAAGAACGTTGATAACCCTGCCAATGTAAATTAATTGGGTTAGTATTAACCTTAGAAGTGCCTGTTTGTGGCCTAAGGTTAATCTCCCCCTCTTTAACCCCAGAGGTGGTGGGTTGACTTGAAGCAATAGGAGGTTGTCCTTTCGATTGTTCAATTATTTTCGTTTGCTTAGAGTCTGAAAATGGACTTGTGCAAGTGGTATTTGAATCCACCGCTCCGGGTATAGAGCCCCATTCTCTAAACGTAGGTTTTGAGTCTTGCTCTCTCAATTCTCGAGTCATCACTAAAGATGATGCCTTCTGAATTGATCCTTGTAATGTATTCCATAACATAGTCATGGCATACATAGCTCCCTTGATTGTTTCTTGGACTGTGTCCAAATCCACTCGTTGAACTTGTCTGGCTACTTCAGCATTTGTTGATAGCTTTCCAAATTGCACATTAAGTTCCTCAAGGTTTTCCCTGAGATGCCTATATCTCTTGATGATGGAATTAGCCTCAGACGCTTCCATCTCTTGTCAGGAAATCTGCAAGAACATTCTCACGAGATTTCACAATAACAATGTCAAAACAATAATATTGACATTCAGCTTGCCATCTGATAATACGTGTCTTCTCAATTTTTTTATTCAAGTTTGTTTTTTAAAAAGGATTTAACATTTGTATTATCAACTTTTAATGTAAATTCTTTGGCTAATAAAAACAATGACCATTTTTTAAAAGCCTTCTAAACAACAAAGAATTCTTTCTCGTTTATATGCCAAAGACTGGCTTGTTGTTTTGTGAACAACCCTCCTGCATATCTACAAGGTTCTTCCCCTGTAGTTGTCTTTTTCATGAGCATTGTTGTCCACCTATAATCATTGGCGTCTGTGTAGACTACCAGATTATCATTGTCTTGTAGTATTGCGAGTTTAGGCAAGTTATTGCAAACTTGTTTCAACTCACGAATTCTCTGAGTGTGAATTTCTTCCCACTTCCATTTCGTGCTTTCCGTCTCTTTTAGGAGAGGTCGAAAATCTTTCATGTATTTTGTCAGGTCTTTGATAAAGATACCTGCAAAGTTAACAACTCCCAAAAAGCTTTGAAGCTGTTTTTTATCTTTCAAAACATCAGAAAAATTGCGTATTTTTTCCATAATATGTTCCTGGAGTTCAATATCTGTTTCGTCCATAAGAATGCCCAAAAATTCAATCTTATTAACTCTAATTATTGCTTTCTTTTCTGAAAGCACTAAACTTTCATTAAAATATGCATTAGAAAATATTTCAAGATGTTTAATATGTTCTTTCATACTTCTAGATGCAATTAGGACATCGTCAATATAGACAAACATAAACTCGAACTAATCTTTAAACAGATTATCCATTTTTCTCTGATATATCTGGGGTGCGTTTGCTAATCCCATTGGAAGAACATTCCAAATATATTGACCTTGCGGAGTAGAAAATGCCATATATTTTCTAGACTTCTTTTCCATCTTAATCTGATAGAAACCAGATTTACAATCAATTTTGAAAACACCTTAGCATCCTTAATGCACTCAATCAAGTGTTCTCTACTGGGAATATAATAACCGTCAAACTTAAGTATTTTATTGATACCTTGATAGTTGATTACTAATCTAGCTTTTCCTCTTTTTACCTCACCATGGTTTCTTACCAGAAAACCAGGGCTACTATAAGTAGAGACTCCAGGTTCTATGAGTTTAAGATCGATATGCTCTTTTATGATTGTTTGCATATCCTTCTTATACTCCATATTCATCTGGATTGGCTTGTATCGAAAATACTCATATTTGCATTGTTCTTTTACTTTCCGAGTAGTTTCGATCTTGTTTTTATCCCACCAAGCCAAAGGATTCTCATTAAAGTTCCTTTGAATTAGTCTCTTAACATTTTCAAGAGAAAGTAAACTTTCTTCGTCAATGTTATCCATGGACTTGTTCTGTAATTCATTCTTAAGAAGTTGTATTTTTTCTTTAGAATTTTCATAACACTATTTGCCCTCACTTTCAATTAGACCATGTAGTCTAAAAGACAAAAGCGTTTTTCCAAATCTCCGTTTATCTTTCATTTTAGGATGGGTTAATTTGGAATCAGGATTAAAATCATCACGTTTGTTGCGAAAATTAATGGGCATAATCCTATTAAAAGCTTTTGCGCGCCGCAAAACTTGTATCTCACTACCACACTTAGTAGTAAAAATCAACAAATTTTTGTTGTTATCTTGCACATATTTTGCAAAGGTCTGGATAAAATTATTACCCAGCAAAATATCTGCTATGATATCATGAAAATATATAGGTGGCATTTTTACCTTGAACCAAGGTATACCAAATGCTCCTCCAATCATGATATGTGCTTCTCTTATTCCCCTATTGAGAATGAGGATTTTCTGACAGAAATCTCTTCCTGCAATAATGGGTAAAGATTCCATAGCATTGTTAGGGAAAACACCGGGTTTTGTTGTACAAATCCCTGATCCAGAATCAATATAAGCTGCAAAATATTCTGACTTATATTGTTCATATAACATACCAATAGATATGTATATTGAAAAAAGACTAGTCATTTATTCAACTTGAATAATATGTCCATCTAAGCTAAATTCCATGCCTTTTCCTTTTCTTCCCCAAGGTTTGTGTTCCTCAAGGAAGCTTAATCCCAAGGTAACAATTCCTTGGTCTCGATCTGCTACTCTTATAACAAATACTTCATATCCTGCCAATTCTAGCATACATTCATATTTGCCAGTAGTAGATTGTTGCAAGTGATATAAATCATCACAAGGAAAGTAATTTTCTTTCTTTGTAATATCAAATATAACTTGCACTTCTTTCCATCCTTTAGGGCATCTAATTTTTACATTATCTACCCTAATAGCTTGAGGAGTTAAATCTTCAATTAATTCTTTTCCATTTAAACCCCTAATCCTCTCTTCTGAAAAGAACATTCTGCTATTAAAATCTGTTCTAGAACTCAATGAGCGATCTAGAACTAGATGGTCGCGGATTAAGATATCAACACCACCAATTCTTAGTATTGGAATAGGATCGGGTGCCATTACCTTAGCAAATTCCTTAAAAATTCTTGGAATTTCAATATACTCTTTCCAAATAAACAAATTAGAATGATGAGTATTGGAAAGTGCATATGCAATTCTATATGTAATAGAATATGGTCTATTCCCTTCTTTCATAAGATCATTTCTTTTGAAATCTTGATGATGGGATAAGACTCGGCTGAAATCTTGGTCAGCTAGGTTATATGCAATTCTTGGATGAATATCAAACATAAGTTTGCCTGCATATAAGTTTCCTACCATTGTACCAAGATAACCATCTTTTAGGTTATTAATTCTTTTATCCATTATACATAAATGTAATGGAGAATTAACACCTTCTTTGAAAGTGGCTTTGATTACAACTTCAATAGTTCCTATATGGATCCATTTCATTGTAACAACTACTTCCTCTTTAAGCCTACTTAATTCCTCTAGAATTTCTTCTTTTGGAATAAGTTGCGTATCCATCACATTACCAGTTAATTCCATAGGGATTGCAAATTCCCTTGAACTCACCTTGTATATGATGTTATGCCGTCTTTGGTTTAGTCCTATTTGATTTAGGACTCGGCTAATTCCACTAACTCTAAACCCATCGTATTTTAATTCACCACTTTTTTGCGGACAATCTGGTGAAATGTGGCCACAAGCTCCACATGTCCAGCAGTTATAATCTTTGAAACTATCATTTGTACGGGTGTGAGCCCTTCTAAAAGTTCGTCTTGTGGGGGTTTTTCCATCGGATTTTTGAGATCCTTGGGAAGACACCATTGTCGGTCCGGATCTCAGACCAGATTTATAAGATCGGGCTTTCGATTTAGACCACCAAGACTTTCGCCTGAAAGAAAATCGCCTTTTGTTATTGACGTTATCAGAGCGAACAAATTGCTTTCTCTTCTTTCTTTGCTCAATTGATTCTCCAATAATTGTAGGAAAATCATGATTATCACAGCAAAGAGGTGTTTTCTTAATTCTTCCTCCAAACTTTTTCATGTTCTTTTGAAGAGATGCTTGATAACACCAGTCCTTCAGTTTGTCTTTTAGAAAAAGTGTTTTCTTAATTGTCAATAGCCAACTTGATTCATCTAGTCTGGCTATTGAATCAAGTTGCCAATAGATGGGGGACTATAAAGGTTATTATCCCTATAAATATTTAACTTTGTAAATGTCATTATATGCAACACTTTTTAGGAAAAAAATTAACTTGCAAGTTCCATAAGGGTTTATATCATCGAAATATCATTATGATTAGATTTGTTGATTTATGATTTAAAAACTACACATAAACGATCACAAATGTACAAATTTCACATCATACATAGAACCGATAATTATTTGCGATTGTAATATTAGTGATATGCATAAGTTGGTTCAAATTTCATCTATTCAAAACTCTTCTCTTGATGGGTCTCGATTGGGGTATTAGGTGACTCGAGCAGGTTAATGAGTTTGCCGAGCTGACTCGATTGGAGCTCATCTTCAATTCGAGCTTATTCGCGAGACTGATTCAATCTCACTTCTAGTTGTTCATAAGACTAGTGGGATTTTTATTTTGATTACTATATTATCTTTTTGTATACAACTTTAAATACTCAAATTTCATAAAACAGATACTTAAATTTTTTATGTGGAACATACTCTAGTGATGCTCAAGTTATATTTCATTTTCTCCAAGTCATGTAAAATAATATTAATAATATTCTGATGAAGTATATTTGTAAAAATTAATCCAATCTAAGCGTTTATCCATGTCACCCTCCGTAATTTCTTAAATAATTACTTAATGTTAGGTACGGGATTAATATTTAACTTCTCTTATTATTTATTTCAGCATTCGTTCTTATTGTTTTACAATCTAATCTTTGAGATTGATTTACAGTTATCACATATTATAACCAAAGAGTATCTTTTGCAAATTAAATTATGAAACGGATATTCCTACAGCTTACAAGAGTCTTGTTATCTATCCCGTATTCACAGACTTAGTAAACATATAAAATTTCCTAAGATTTCTATGCGTTTATAAGTAAATTTTCATTGATTTAGCGGTGTCGATAAAGTAATGCCAAGCATAATAATACCAATATTAAAATAACAATATTATGTATATTATGTATTATTCATTGATACATCATATATATTTCTACAACATAAGTTCAATGCGCACATTTTTCTAATTACGTCATATTTCGTAAAAATTATTGATTAAAAGTACATAAATTATTGTTTATCTTATCTAAAAATGCATTTCTTATAATTGGTATCATTTTACTTCCGCATTTACATTTTTAATTAAGATATACATTATTAACATATCTTGATAGACTAATCAAAAATAAAAATCACAATCGATCTTATTTTATTTTTAAAAATAGAAAAGGATAAGCAAATTAATTTTATGTTCTGAAATTTCCATCTGGCTCGATCGAACTTGACTCTTTTACACTCCTTTTTAAATACACCTGAACATGTTCGTGAATCTTGTGAGCTCACTATTAAGGCCTCCATGGAATTTAGCTACCTACACATACTAACTTTACATCACAATCAACACCCGAATTTCAATAACTTCACCGACGAATTTTCAATAATTATGTGTACTCGAGAATAACAAAATTAAATTGCGATATATCCGCAATAGAATTATTATGATTTCAATCCTCATTGACTTATAATGAAACAGACTAAAGAATTAGGTACACAATTAAGCTAAAGACTGTTGCATATAATACCCCTTCTACACATCCGCATCACCCAGTAGAAGATTGTATCCGTCGGGTGGTGACTTCAAACGAATCTAGAATTATCCGAAAATAATATATTTTATCTGGAAAAAAAAAAACTAAATACCAGTTGAAAATATGTACAAATCGACAACAACGTATTTTACACGTAGTTAATTTTAAATTTACGCTATGCATTTTTCTAAATCTAATATTAATATTTCGCGTCATAAATAGTAAAGTCGGGCCCCATGTCATAGCTTTCTTTCTCATTTTCAAGCACCAGAATCCGGCATTCGTGACTTTAGATATGGCTAAAAAACGAACATAGTCCAAAATATGACAAGAACGAAATTGTATAAATACAGGGTCGCATCCTTCGTGATAATGACTCCAATAATAGGCGAATTAGCTCGTGCCATAAGTAGGAGCACTCTAGCGTCACATATAAGATTTTTAAGTCGTTACGAATCATCATAACCCGATGATTTTGACGCTAAACACACCACGAATACAAACACTGCTAATAGTATGACAATTTCGCATTTGGCCAGTCGCATACGGTTCTATGACGGAAGAGTTAACCCGAATCACACACACGAAAGTCTTAGCTCCGTTAAAATTTATTTTGAATCACCCCGGTTCAATACATATTGAGCTCTAGTTATTGCATGCATTCGAACAATACCCAAATTATGACAATTTGGGGAAAATCTAAGAATTTACCGTCGGATCTTTCGCGATTATGACTATAGTAAAGGAAGATTTGGTTCGTGTCGTAAGCACAAAAGCCATACCTCTGATTCTTAGCTTTCCGAATCATCTTGAATTTTGGCGTGTTGATATTTGACGCACTAGTTATGGTTAACAATAAGACATTATTCAAAGCATGACAATTTGACATTGGCTCGTCTGCGTACGTCGTAATAGCGGAAGAAATATCCCACATTTCAATTAGGAAAGTTTCAAGTCCACCAAAATTAATCTCGAATCACCCCAATCCTGTCTATACTACCTCGATTGATGGAAAAAAGTCGAAAACCACCCAAAATATGAAGATATTGCCGTCCTTTAAATTTGGCCTCGGATCGTTTGAAATTTTGGCCACAATAATGTAAGAATTGTCTCCCGTCATGAACTGTAATGTTCTAGCCCCGTGTCTTGGCTTCGCAAATCATTTTGAATCATTGCATTTCGACATTCGTAGCTCAAGTTATGGTCAAAAAACCAAAGGCTGCCAAAAAGAGCCGCACCGTACCACCATGGACCCTCCCGCATAGGATCAGCTACGACAACCGCACTGGATCACGTGAACCGCCCATACACCGGGTGCAGGTGCACCTGCCGTACTGGATTGCATGCACCGAATTAAGCAAAAATGCGGCGGCTGTGTGGGAATCGATCCCGGGTGGGGGGATAGGCCAGGGATGCCTCGGCCGCTGCGCTGACAAAGTGTTGTTGCAAGTGTTCCGCTCAGAATTATATTAATCGCATGCTAATCCCACATACCTGCTACCTTTTATTAAGTGTGCGCTTCGGTTATATGCAACACTTTTTGGGAAAAAAAAATTAACTTGCAAGTTCCATAAGGGTTTATATCATCGAAATATGCTTATCAACAGAAAAAAATATATAATCGAAATATTATGATGATTAGATTTGTTGATTTATGATTTAAAAACTACGCATAAACGACCGCGAATGTACAAATTTCACATCATACATAGAAACGATAATTATTTGCGATTGTAATATTAGTGTTATGCACAAGTCGGTTCAAATTTCATCTATTCAAAACTCTTCTCTTCATCGGTCTCGATTGGGGTATAAGGTGAGTCGAGCCGGTTAATGAGTCTGCCGAGCTGACTCGATTGGAGCTCGTCTTCAATTCGAGCTTATTCGCGAGACTGATTCAAGCTCACTTCTAGTTGTTCACAAGACTAGCGGGATTTTTATTTTGATTACTGTATTATCCTTTTGTTTACAACTTTTAACACTCAAATTTCATAAAACTAATACTTAAATTTTTTATGTAGAACATACTCTTGTGATACTCAAGTTATATTTCATTTTCTCCGAGTCATGTAAAATAATATTAATAATATTTTGATGAAATATATTTGTAAAAATTAATTCAATCGTATCATGTATTCATGTCACCCTACATTATTTCTTAAATAGTTATTTAATGTTAGGTACGGGATTAATATTTAACTTCTCTTATTATTTATTTCAATATTCATTCTTATTGTTTTACAATCTAATCTATGAGATTGATTTACAGTTATCACATATTATAAACAAAGAGTATCTTTTGCAAATTAAATTATGAAATGGATATTCGAACGACTTACAAAAATCTTGTTATCTATCCCATATTCACAGACTTAGTAAATATATAAAATTTTATAAGATTTATAAGTGTTTATTTATTTTTTAAAAATAGAAAATGATAAGTAAATTAATTTTATGTTCGAACTCGAGCGTAGCTCGAGCTCTAAAACATTTGGCTTGTCAAGCTTGAACTCGATCCTGGGATTTCCATCTAGCACGACTTGAACTCGATTCTTTTACACCCCTATTTTAAATACACCAGAACATGTGCGCGATTCTTGTGAGCTCGCTATTAAGGCCTCCATGGAATTTAGCCACCTACAAATGCTAACTTTTCACCACAATCAACACCCGAATTTCTGCAACTTCACCGACGAATTCCAATAACTATTTGTACTCGAGAATAACAAAATTAAATTGCTATATATCCGCAATACAATTATTATGATTTCATTCCTCATAGACATATAGTGAAATAGACTAAAGAATTTGGTCCACGATTAAGCAAAAGATTGTTGTATATAATACACTTTCTATATATCCGCAGCACCCAGTAGAAGATTGTATCCGTCGGGCAGTGACTTTAAACGAATCTAGAATTTTTCGGAAATAATATATTTTATCGAAATAAAACTAAATACCAGTTGAAAATATGTATAAATCAACAAAAACGTATTTTACATGTAGTTAATTTTAAATTTATGCTATGTATTTATCTAAATCTAATATTAATATTTCGCGTCATAAATAGCAAAGCCTTCACACTGAAGTAGCTACACCGAAAACAAAAGGGTTAGGTCGCGTCAGTAAAGTCGGGCCCCATGTCTTAGCTTTGCATCTCATTTTCAAGCACTAGAATCCGGTATTTGTGACGCTCCCTGAGTTGCGTGCGTGTTTCATTTCAGGCAATAGTACATTGTAAAGAAATTCTAATGATATCAAAAGATTTATTCATTCAACTTGTAATTACAATTCAGCAATACATGGATATATATATATACACCCCCCACTAACGGTAAAAACAATTAAAAGGAAAGAGGGCTGATTGTATGCATTTAGATTAGCTGCACATTTAGCAATATTTACTCTATCAAATCCCTTTTAATTTGTCTTCAAATTGTCTTGATGTTTCCCACGATTTGAGCTTTGATTCTTATCACCCCCTTCAAGATTGGCAGTTTGAGAGAACAAACTCCAAGCTTGTAACGAAAAGATGCAAATGAATCCTTCGGTAGTGCTTTAGTAAAAAATCAACTATTTGCTTAGTAGGAAGAATATATCGAAGATCAATAGCACCAACTGTAACTTTTTCACGGATAAAGTGGTAGTCGATTTCGATGTGTTTGGTGCGACCATGAAAAATCGGATTATGAGACATGTGAATGGCATTTTATTGTCACAAAGAAGTGTAGGACGTCGTTCGGAAGTAATTCCTAGGTCATGAAAGAGATATTGGAGCCAAATTATTTCTATAGCGGTGGTAGCTAGAGTGCGATATTTGGCCTCAGCACTAGAACGCAAAACTGTAGGTTGCTTTTTAGAGGCCCAAGATACACAATTAGAACCAAGAAAAATGCTGTAGCCAGTGGTCCTTCTTGTCCTTGGACAATCCCCCCCCCAATCTGCATTACAAAAGACATTAAGCATGAGGGAGGTTTGAGATAAATAACGAATTCCATGAGTTAAGGTCCCTTTTATGTAACACAAGATGCGTTTGACTGCTCGAAGATCCTTCATGGTGGGATTTTGGAAATGTTGACACACTTGGTTGACAACATGTGTGAGATCAGGTCTAGTGAAAGTAAGGTACTGAAGAGAGACACATAATTGACGGTACGTGGTAGGATCAGTGGGTGCATTATCATCATGGAGAGATTTGATTTTATAGCAATTGGTGTATTTATTTGGGAGGCTTCAAGCATTTTAGCTTTGTTGAGAAGATCACGAGCATATTTTGTTTGAGAAAGTGTAAGACCACCCGAGAAATATTTAACTTCAAGGCCGAGAAAATAAGTGAGTTGGCCTAAATCTTTGAGTGCAAACTCCTTGTTGAGACGATATATAAGTTCAGAAATGAGTGAAGAAGCATTTCCCGTGAGAATCACATCGTCTACATAAACAAGTAAAAGAAATAAATTAGAGTTGCGACTATAAATAAATAGAGAAGGATCAACTTTGCTACATCGAAAACCAAGAAAAAAAGACAATTTGATAATTTAGCAAACCAAGCGCGAGGTGCTTGTTTGAGACCATAAAGCGATTTATGTAAAAGACAAACATGATTAAGGAGTTTAAGTTGTACAAATCCTGGTGGTTGCTCCATGTAAATTTTTTCATTAAGTGTACCATACAAGAATGCCTTTTTGAAAAACACAGCTAGTGATAGTATGACACGAATGGTTGTAGCCTTGACAACGGGGGCTAAAAGTCTCACCAAAGTCAATGCCTGGGACTTGTGTGTAACCTTTGGCTACAAGGCGTGCTTTAAACCTGTCCACACTACCATCATCTTTGTATTTGGTCCGATAGACCCATTTACAACCAATAACATTGGCATTTGTGGGACAAGGAACAAGAGACCAAGTTTTATTATGTTGAAGTGCGTCAATTTCCTCTTTAATGGCATCTTTCCAATTCTCAAATTTGAGGGCTGATTTTACTTTTTGGCTCAGCGAGAGAAACCATAAGAGCCGTGTCTAGATATGGAGGAATTGATGGACAAATATAATCTTTGAGGTAGGAAGGGGACGGGTTTCACTATGAGGTCGAGGAGTATGTGCTAGATAACATGGAAGTATTTGTGGATGAGTCTTCAAATATAGTAGAAGGTGAACGGGATTGGGTTGGTAAAAAAAGTGTTGTTAGTGGATAATGAAGAGTTTTCATTAACATTAGTTTCTAACTCAGATAGTGTAGGAATTGTGTCACGGTTTTGCGGTGAAGTAGAAAAATCTTGTTGTTGCGATACTGAGAAATCTTCATTTGAGTTTAAGTTTGGTGATAAAGTAGAAAAGTGATTGAAATTTGGAGACTTAAAGGTGGCTGGCTGGTCGGATATAAGTTCATTTGACTTGGAACTTTGCAATTTTCCCGAAAACCATTAATCCAATTTAGGAAATGTAGTGAAAGATAAATTTTGACTAGATGTAGGGATAGAGTAATCGTTTGACATGTAAGGAAAATAATTTTCATTAAAAATAACATGCCTAGAGATATAAACACGATGGGTATTCTTATCTAGGCACCTATATCCCTTATGCAATGGGCTGTATCCGATAAATACGCAAGGAACTATTTTCTTATAAAACTTATGCATGCCTGGAGTTTTTAAATAAGGAAAACATTGAGAACCAAAAATACGTAAGCCAGAGTAATCGGGATCCTTACCGAAAATTTTAAAGTGAGGAGTTTCTTTACTAGTTTTATAGGATAAAGGTAATCTATTAATTAAATAAACTCCTGTTAAAAACACATCTACCCAAAATTTTAGAGGACCATTTGCATGAAAAAGCAAAGTCAAACCAGTTTCGACGATATGCCGATGCTTGCGTTCCGAAAGTCCATTTTGTTCCGGCTTATATGGGCAAGAAATGTGATGTGTGATTCCACATAAATCCAAGTGATTTTTAAATTGATTGGAAGTGAACTCTCCACCACCACCACCATCACATTGAAAAGCTTTTATTTTCCTGTCAAAAAAATTCTCGACAAAAGCTTGAAATTTTATGAAACATTCATAAAAGTCAAATTTATTTTTTAGAGGATATAGCCAAGTATAGCGAACAAAAATTGCATAATATTGAAAATTTTGAGAAGAAAGTATCGGGGCAGGACCCCATAAATCACTATGAATTTTTTCCAATGGAAAATTTGAAATTGACTCTGATTTATTAAATGAAAGTTTACAATGTTTCACAAGTTGGCAACTAGTACATATGATTTTTTTTGTTAGCGAACGTGAAACATTGATTACTTTCTTATTCTCTAAAATTTGCAAAAAAATTAAATTCAGATGTCCCAAGCGGGCATGCCATTTTTCTGAATTCACTCCTCGAGATTTGACTGCAGTATAAGTTTCATTAAGTTGTCCTTCTCCAAGTGTGTATAGGCATCCTTGTCTATGTCCTTTTGCCAAGACTTGGTTCTTGAGATCCTTAATAACAAACTCATTAGAATTGAAAGTAATGGTGCAAACATTATCATCAATGAGTTTACCAATGGATATTAAATTTTTCTTTATTTTTGGTACGACTAAAACATCATTTAATAAAAGCTTACCATGCGAGGTTTTCAGCGAAGCTTGCCGGTATGTGTAATCGGTAAAGCTTGGCCATTACCAACAAAAGTAGAGTTATTTCCAAAGTAACGTTTTAAAGATTGTAGGTTACCTCCTTGATTTGTCATGTGAGCAGTTGCACCCGAGTCGACATAAAAATTAGGATCATTTTCATTATCCATATTCATGGCTGTAAATGCTTCTTGGATATTTTCTCCTTCCGTGTCATAGTTGTACCTGTAATAGCAACTAACCCCTGTGTGATTTGTCCGTCCACATATTTGGCATGCTACTTGACTTGTGTTTTGCTTGCTTGGTTGAGATTTCCAATTGTTGTTCGATTTTGAGCGGTCTTGGACATGTGGAGGCTGGTTATTGTTGTACGGACGGTTTTGAGTGAAAGAGTTTCGATCTCTTCCTCTCATATTGCCCCTTCCTCCACGTTGACCTCTTTCCCTTCCTCTTTGTCCGAAGAAGGCTTGATTGTGATTCAAATGTTCTTTTTCCTCTGTAAGAAAGACTTGCTCAAAGTTATATAGAGACATGACAAATTGATTAAATGATGGATATGGTGGTTTTAACAAAACAGCAATTCGAAATTCTTTGTATTTGTTTCCAAGTCCTTGTGAAACTTGGAAAACTTTGTCAACATCACTAAGAGGTTTTCCAATTGCTGCAAGTTTGTCAAAAATCTTCTTGAATTTTTGAATATATTCGTCAAGTTAAAGGGTTCCTTTGTATAAGGCATATAAGCTATTCTTTAATTGAGCTTGATTCTCTTCGGTGTTAGGCAACAGTTGCTCTTGGAGTGATTTCCAAACAGAGTATGATGTATCCGCACCGAATAGCATACTAAGAACTTCTTCTTTCATGTTTCCGATAAGCCAAGACATAAGAAGACCATCATTATTGATCCATGCATCAAGAATTGGATTTTTTATTTTCTTTCCAGCAGAACCAATAATTTCATCGGCTGGTTTTGGCTCATGGATATGATGTTCTATTCCTAGGCTATGGATCAAAGGAAGTACCTGAGTTTTCCAAAGTAGAAAATTTGTGGTAGATAATTTGATAGAAATAAAGCTTGAGCTTTGGTGGAAGGATTGAATGGAAAGGGTGGGCTCTTGAAAAGTAAACATTTTATTGCTCTCCAATACCATAAAGAAATTCTAATGATATCAAAAGAATTATTCATTCAACTTGTAATTACAATTCAACAATACATGGATATATACATACACACCCCACTAACGGTAAAAACAATTAAAAGGAAAGAAGGCTGATTGTATGCATTTAGATTAGCTACACATTTAGCAATATTTACTCTATCAAATCCCTTTTAATTTGTCGTCGAATTGTCTTGATGTTTCCCATGACTTGAACTTTGATTCTTATCACATTGAGCACTTCAAACATATAAATAAGTTGATGTGGTTTGTGGCAATAAATTTTTGCTTTTAAATCTTTCTTTAATTTCATTGCTCTCTACTTTCAATTTGATTTCTGGAGTCTTCAATTATTTCGTATTTTCCTCGCCATCATAAAGATGTCTTACTGAGAGATCTTAATTGTTGAGTTTTTCACTATCTTCTGCCACAATACGCACTATTTTATTCTTTTTGTCAAATCTTCATCATTGTTGCATCTAGAATACTTGGGGAAATTCTTCTTTACTTATCTAACTCTTTCACCTTGTTGCAACCACAGATAGTGGACGGAAGGTTGATTTTTGTGGAAATCGCGGAAACTGCAAGTCCTGGAGAGACAACCTCTTGAATATACATTAATTTCGTTGACATAAGTGATCTAACAGAGAAATATAGACTTAGTTACCTAAATTGACCAGTGTGTCAGAATTCATGTCATTTTCACAGTATTCTTGGATGCTACTGCCCCAATTTCAGCTTCAGACTTCAAGGGGATGACAACTTCCTACTGGTCAGAATCGGGCACCACTTGCAGTAACTTCAGCTATGTGTGTCATCAACAAGGCCGGCTTTCCAACAAGTTGTGCTGAGCAAAAGCAACATTCTTGGATGGCTAGAGCTAGTGTTACCTTTACAGTTGACTCGCCTGGGGAAGGCATTGATATTCTACCAGACTGGTGGATCTGATGATAATCTTGGTGGTGGTGGTGATCATCATAAAAGTGAAGGGGGCTCAGATGAAAGTGAAGACCAGAGTGGGAGCAATGAGAAGAAGGGCATGTAAATGTCCCAGAAACTTACACTGGGCTATGCTGCCTTGGTTGAAATTGGAGGAGTGATGGGGTATTTGAAGGGTGGAAGCCAGAAGTCACTGATTGCAGCTGGAGGGTCATCATCATTATTGTATTATGTTTACACTCGACTTCCCTTGAATTCTGTTTTGGCATCATCTCTTGGTCTTGGGTTGATGGGTCCTCGTTTCAAGAAGTCGGAGAAGATCTTCCCAGCAGCAGCAGGTGTTCTCTCCTTTGTATCACTGGTCATGACTGCTTGCATGGAAATTTACGTAGTGTACACTGATGATGCGTGTGTGTTGCTGGATCTTACTTTTATTCACTTTGCTGTCGGCCCAAAGTGCAGAAGTGAGGCGTCTGCATTCTTGGTGTGCTATGTTTCTGAGCGATTCCGAATTTTACTTTTTCTGTTGGTTGAACTTCAAAATGGGCTGAATAAAAGTTTAGCTATAGCTATTTTATGAGCTGAAGCTTATTTCATATTGTTGTATTTGCCCTGTTAATTGAGTATTTATCTTTCCATAAGTTAATTTTCTGAGTTGTAGTTAGCCATTCACTAGATAGTTACAATGTTGCTTGGAGCTGCACAATTTGATTCATTTTGCAGCTGCAACCATTCATTTTGACAAGTTGGTGGGAAAGCATATCAAATATAGTAAGTTATTTCCAGTTCTTTGGTGACAGCCAAAAATGCCAACATAGCGGACATATGCTTCTAATTTTGACAACTTATCATTTTTTGTTTGGCTTCCTGGTGCTTTAGGGGCAAGTTTGGCTCAAAAGTAATTAAACTGAAAAAGAAAAGGGCTGCTTAAATAATAATGTATGCAAGAATCTTTTCAGAAGTATGGTGATAGTCTTTTGCAAAGAAATTCATGGAATGACTGTATATAACTCTTGGAAGGCTCTTCTTTAGGCAACTTGAGCAGATTTGCAAGCCTTTCAAATCCTGTATGCTGAGACTGAGAGAAAGAGGTTGTTGCAGTTAGTCGAGGCTGAGTGAAGAGCTTTGGATTTGACAAGGCCCACTGCATAGACCAGATGGCCAACGGCCTCATGTAGCACAAAGATCTATATTCACCTTCTGGATTCCATCCCTCAGGGGTTTGGAAACCCAATCTGTTAACATATCATATCTCACTATTTCATAGCTCTCAACTCAATATTTGATTAAAAAAAAATTGAGAGGATTGAACAAGAAAGGTACCAGATGCTGTCTTGAAAGCCATATCTACCATGTTTTCTTGTATCATAGTAGCAGCGACAGAATATGTAACTCCTGACCAGATTTCTCTAGACTGCAAAGCCGACATGTCCACTTCTCCATTTGGTTGCATCCCATTCACAGCCCCACGCGTTCCTCCCTTCACTTTTACCACGTTGAAATTATATATTGTTTCAAGTGCACTTCTTACCTTTTCTTCATCTGCAATAGGTGAAAGACCACAGGCTCTAGCATACCTATATCATCAAACTCTTGTACACTCGGGTTAGAAGAATAGAAATAACTTATAGTCCCTAAACTATTACGTTTGTCTCACTTACGTCCCTAAACCAAAGTTTGTTACGCTACCGGTCCCAAAGTAATAACTCCGTCTCATTTTCGTCCTTTCCGGAGGTTTGTGACCGGAACTGTCAGTTTCCGGTGGTCCCCGAAGTATCAAATTTGTATCGATTCGGTCCCTAAACCCAAAAAATGCAGGAAAAATTCTGTTTTTTGCAATTTACAATCTACCTTATTTTAAGTGTTATTATTTAACTAATATAAATTAGTATATACTTATAGGCAATGTCTCATAGAAGGATTAAAATTAATATACATTGATAATTAATTCCTAGGTTAAAGAATAAAAACAACGACCTTATTTTAATTGTTATTATTTAGATAATATATATCAGACGTAGGAACCTCATGAACATCTGTACAAAACCACACGTATAAAAGTCTTTACTCAACATAACATGGATAAATTACTAAATTATTTTTTCTAGCATTCATTGTTATAAACTAATTTGTTAGTAGGTTGATTACTCTAGAAGTGACCAGAGATCATAAAGCAAAGTACATGTCTGAATATGTGGAGATGACGGTTAATGAATATTTTTCTTTTCCTTTTCCTCTTTTAATGGTTTGCTTTCTTTCTTTATTTTTCTATTCTTAACGAATATCTTTGTTGAGATCATAATTAATTTTTTCCAATAAAAATATAATTTAAATGTTATTATTCTATAATAGATAATTAATTTCTTATTATAATAAATATTTAATGAATTATTAGTTAATAAAATTTTATTTATCTTCTTAAAATATTCATCTTATTATAGACATTCAAATAATTCAATTATCTTGTAATTTTTTTTATTTTTATTAATTACTTAATTAGTTGAATGATTAAGCAATCATTTAATTATTTAATGAGTAGAAACTAATTATTAATTTTGTCATTTTTTTTAGACATTGACTATTAGTATATATTAGCTAAATAATAGCAAGCAAAATAAGATAGTTGTTTCTAGTCTTTTATTTAGAAATTAATTATTAATACATATAATCTTTATCCTTTTATTCGACATTCTCTATAAGTATATACTAATGCATATTAATTAAACAATAATAATGAAATTTTCTCCTTTTTTTGGGTTTAGGGACCCAAGTGATACAAATTTGATATTTCGGGGACCACCGAAAACTGACAATTCCGGTCACAAACCACCGGAAAGGACTAAAGTGAGATGAAATTATTACTTTGGGACGGTAGAGTAATAAACTTTAGTTTAGGGACGTAAGTGAGACAAAAGTAATAGTTTAGGGACTATAAGTGACATTTCCCCAAGAAATAAATAAAGCAATTAGGATTCAATATCTTCTCATTGTTATGTTTTCCAGGCTAATTTTCAACTGAATCATATAGCATACATACCATTGGCCCGCCAACTGATCAGCTTGAATTGATGAGCTAGTTTTGGCAACACCACTATCATCATAGTTGAAATACGAACCATTCCACAATTGATCATATGCAGACCTGGCCTTTTCAAACTTAGCCCACAAATATTCAGCACATGAATTGTCACCAAGTTCACGTGCCATAGCCGAGGCAGCTTGAAGGGCTGCCACCCAAAGTCCACCACAATACGTGCTCACACCTGTAACAGTCCATGCATCATAAGTCTGATCTGGGAATCCTTCATTCTCAATCATTCCATCGCCATCTTTGTCAAATTGATCCATGTAAGCTATTGCAAGGAAAACTGCAGGCCAAACAGCCTGTGCAAATGTTTTATCACCAGTGGCAACCATATCCCTGTAAACTTGAAGGACAAATTTAGAATTCAAATCTTTCCACCTGTCTGTATTGAAAAAGTTGTACGCATTTACTTCAAACCATGGATCGGTGAGCCCGATATCGTGTGGAACAGCACCAAGAACCTTTCTTGGAACCCATGTGCCATCACTCATAACTTTCATTTTGTGCGGATCATGCATCATCACTGCCATTGCAAAGTCTCTTTGAATATTCAACTCCAGCTTTGGAAATAGCATCAACAGAGCAAAAGATGAATAAAAATGGACATCGTAAGTATTCCACATGTGATATTCGATGCCTTCTAGATATAAAAACTGGCCAACATTCTCTTCTCCATTCTGAAGCAAAAAAGGTCCAAAAGCCGAATTTGATGTCATTGGAGAGTGGAGTTGCTCCAAAACAGTTTGCATCCTTTCAAGTATTTTAATGGAGGTGTCATTTTGATGGGGCAAAGTTAAGAGTATTGTCAGAATATGAGCTATTATTGCCAAGGGAAAACGTTTGATCTCCAAGGGTGCAAATATTCGATATTGGTAGCGATCCATCTGTTGGGGGAAAAAGAAAAGGGACTTCAAACTTGATTGACCAAAGCATCAGGGGAAAATAATTTAACTTCCCTATTTGCAATTACCAGTCCAGATTGTGTTCCCCGCATTAAGATAATAGAGCTCATTGAAAAGGGTGATTGGGTACCTAACACGTTGATAGTTAATGAAAAATCAGGAGAAAAACATGCAAGCAATGAATACTGAACTTGCTTAGCTTTACCATTTCGGAAGCCTTCTATCTTCTAGGATTGGCCTTTGCCACACTTCAATCTGGTGCTCCCACTGCCCATGGTCTAGTTCCGATATATATCCAGAACAAATTTATATATGAGAACAAATAAATCAAGGTAGAAGCTCAAATGCTACTGAAAAATAATCCCTAGAAACTAACAAGAAATGTATATATGCTGTGGTTTCAAGGTCACATATATAAAAAGGCATGATCCTAGTTTTCATCTACACACATTACATTTCTTGATATAAAAAGGCATGATCCTATTTTTCACCTACACACATTTTTGGCAAGGTTAGAAGAAACAAACTTTACTAGTGTTTTGCAAACAAGCATATGTAAAGAGTTACTACTGAACACTTTGACAGAAGGACATTACCCAGGATAGCATCGCAAGCAATAGTTGCTGCAGCATCATCATTAACACCATAAAATTTGGTATATCGCCTAATGCCAAACAATATACAGTCATTAGCGGGTTGGTTAGTTAGAAGACTGGAGAAAATATCTTGTGTGTTTTCACTTACCTGTGGTAAGTCTTTCCACTAGAAAATCTAATTTCAGGGCAGTCCCATGCCAGAGAAAATGTTATAGTTTGGGCTGAGCCAGGAGGAATATTTACAGAAGCTGCTATGGCAGCTCCGATGGATGATCCTTGTTCAGAAGGTAATTGTTTTTCATCATACTTAGGGCGGTCGAAAGACCCATGCTATGAGAGGGGAATAATGATCAAATGAGGACATAAATTATAGTATTATGCAATACATGGAGTTAGAAGTCACCACTTTGGTGCTCTGATGAATAACTGAAATTGAGCTTGAAAAGCTTCTACAGATCAACTAACTAACCTCTTTAATTTCTTTCCACATTTCGCTTGCTGTCATTATTTTGGAAGTTCCAGATATCAAAAAGCAAGGACATTCGGATACATGAACCCCATTAGTCTCTTGAGCAGCAATAGCAAAAGTCACCGGAGGGTGTCCATTTGATGTTCTAAATAATCACAAATATGTATTTAAATATGTGGAAATATGAATTATGTACATGATGTGGAGCGAATTTATGAAAGAAAGAAGAAGAGAGGCGGAGAACCAGCGACGTGATAGTTTAATTAATTTTCTTTTATGTTATTTACTTTATTAAATTATTTATTAAGAGTTTGAGTCTAGGTTGGTTTCCTTGTTAAGTTAGATTTCTTATTATTCTAGTATTTGTATAAATCATAGTTTTAGGGTTTATTTTGAGTCAAGCTTAGCTTGGGACAAGTGAGTATTCTTGTTTTCTTATCGTTAATAAAGTACGTTTTATACATTTGGTCCGACCTGCCGGATTTGAATTCCCCCCGACAATGACAAACACGAGATCAACTTCGGATAATAGGTTGGATAAGTTGGAAGGCGCCTTTGGTGTGATACCGGATTACCAAGCGACAATGAAGAACCAACTGGCGGAACTCATGGCATCAATGGCGCAGTTAACAGCGGCGGTGCATGGCATCAGTCGTGGTTCTGCCGGCGGGATCGGCCATGCCGGATCCCGCAACCGTAGCGGAAAGTGTGGCCCTGGTTCAAGCATCCGTTGTCGGAAACTCGCACCCTTCACCCTTAGCGCCTACGTTTGACGGGTGTGACCTTTTGGTTTGGTTGGCTCGAGCTAATCAATAATTCGAGATCAACAAAATGCCGCCGGAACCAAAAGTACAATCAGCTATGGTGGCCATGGAAGGAGACGCGTTGTATTGGTTCACATGGATACTACAATGCAAACTGGGTATCACGTGGGATGAACTCTCTCTAGCACTAACGTTGAGATTTGACACACGTTATAAAGGGAGTCCGTTCGAATAGTTGTCAGATGTGAGACAAACAGGATCAATTAATGAGTACGTGAACTTGTTTGTGCAATTGGCGAGTCAAGTTCCCGGGTTGAGTGATGAGCACTGCATGGGATATTTTTTGTTCGGATTAATAGACAACATCCTCAGTAAGCTGCGAATGCGACGACCGGGAGATTTAGAAACCGCAATGGAATTGGCTCGAGATATTGAAGAAGATCTTAAATTGCAATCAGGCGGGCGCGCAACTAGGTCCTTTACATCGGGACCCACGCGTCCGTCAAATTATAGCTGATCAGCACTGCAACAATTTCGGGAACGACGTCGGTGTCGATTGGGGGGGGCACCGGACCGGAGTCAGCTGGCGCGATCGACCACGCGAACGCCATTCAGGAGGTTAACATAACAAGAATTTTTGGATTTAAGGGCTAAAGGGTTATGTTTTCGTTGTAAACAACCATTTGGGCCCTTGCATGAGTGCCCGAATAAACAATTACGTGTGTTATTGGTCGACAAAAGTGTCCCGCCAGAGAACGACACAACAGACGAATGGATTTCAACAAGAGTTGTGGAATCGGAACCCTCGATCATTGATAAGCAGCCGAAAAATGCGGCTTTACCCTTATACTCAATGGCAGGACTTTCGGGACCAAGAGCTTATGTGACTGATCGGAAACGAGGGGGGGGGGGTGTCACAAGATGACTGTTTTGATAGACAGTGGTGCAAGCCAAAATTTCATGCCGGACTCACTGGTGACGGAGTTGAAGTTAGCCCCGCAACCAATGGGGAATGATCATTCAATTAGAGGGTATTTGCCGGGGAATGATCATTAAATTAGCCCCTTGCATTGTAAGGGCCGACTGCTACGTTTTTCCACTAGGCGGAGTGGACATAATTTTGGGGATAACATGGTAGGAAACACTCGGGGACGTGCTCATTAATTGGCAAACAATGACGATGGTATTCGAGAATGGTATGAAATTTGTTAGGTTACAAGGCAATCTCGCCTCATGCCGGACACAAGTGGGAATCAGGTCACTTTTGAGGACACAGGATTACGAATTTTGAGCTGTTTAGTTACATGAAACAGGGTGCGATTCGGTAGAATGGGAACTTAAACAAGCTATAACCGGGGGACAACCTATTGATGAGGTCCTATTGGAATTTTCAGAGGTGTTCAATGAACCTAAAGGGATGCCACCGAGTCGGCCAACAAATCATCGAATTGAACTACAACTGGGAACGGGACCTATGTCAGTTCACCCTTACCGATACGGGCATGCAAAAAGATGAGATCGAGTGACTGGTGGTGGATATGATGTTAGCCGGGGTGATCCAACCCAATTCTAGTCCATTTTCCAGTCCGGTGTTGCTAGTCAAGAAAAAAGACGGAGGCTGGCAGTTCTGTGTCGACTACCGCGAATTAAATAAAGTAACAATTCCGGACAAGTACCCAATCCCATTTATTCGAGAGATAGACGAGTTATCATGAGCAGTGATATTTTCGAAAATTGGCCTTTGCTCGGGTTAGCATCAGATCCGAGTCACTCACGTAGATGTGCACAAAATTGTTTTTCATACCCACAACAGACATTACGAGTTTCTCGTAATGCCATTCGGTCTCACCAACGCTCCGATCACGTTTCAATTCACGATGAATGACTTATTCTGACCATTCTTACGCAGGTTCATTGTAGTTTTTTTTTATGACATCTTAATTTGTAGTAAAATCGCCCCTAAGCATACGAAACATCTACGAGACGTGTTGAAAATTTTACGTGATAATCACTTGAAAGCTAAAAAAAAAAATGCACATTTGGTTCTTTGCAAATTGAATACTTGGGTCATCTTATTTCGTCAGGGGGAGTCGCGATGGACCCCGACAAAATAAGTGTGGTTCGGGATTGGCCATTATCACGAACAACAAGGGTTTCTGGAACTCACATGATACTACCGCCGTTTTGTTCAAGGTTATGGTCTTATAGCCGGACCCTTGACACAATTGTTAAAAAAAGAGGCAGTCAGGAGATTGGAATGGTCAGACGAAACAGACGCAGCCTTTTGAAAATTAAAAAATGCGCTTACAATGGCGCCGGTTCTAGCGATGCCCGATTTTTCACAATCGTTTGTCAATGAGTGTGATGCTTCGGGTATCAGGATTGGAGTAGTGATCATGCAGGAGGGGTGGCCAGCCGCTTACTTTAGCAAAGCATTATCGGATCACATATTGATGAAATCAGCCTATGAGCGGGAATTGATGGGATTGGTCTTGTCGATACAATATTGGCGCCCTTACTTGGTAGGAAGGCGATTTACGGTATGTACGAATCACAACAGTCTTAAACACCTGTTATCTCAGCGAATCATTACTCCATCATAACAAATCTGGATAGCCAAACTCTTGGGGTACGATTTTGCTATTGCATATAAGCCGGGTCGTACCAATTCGGCGGTCGATGCACTGTCCCGGCGAGAGAAAACAGGAGAATAGATGGCCGTGAGTGGGTCAACTTGGCTGCATATGACAGATATTACCGCCAAACAGGGCCGTGACCGTTTCGTTGGTACGATAATCAGTGATCTTCGCTGGGATTGTTTGAGTCGATAGAGGTTCTCGATGGAGCAGGGAAAGGTATATTTTAAAGGAAGGTTAGTTTTTCCCAAGAACTCAAATTGGATTCCCACGTTATTACGGGAATTTCACGACACTCCCGTAGGTGGGCATGCGGGAGCCTTTACGACCTAGAGGCATTTAGCATCAAGTGTTTATTAGAGAGGCATGTTCAAGAGGGTTCGCGAATACGTGGCTAGTTGTTTGGTGTGTCAGAGATGCAAATATGAGGCTACCTCACCAGCGGGTTACTCCAACTGCTTCTGACTCCCGAGGCGGTTTGGGAGGATATCTCGATGGATTTCATAACGGGGCTTCCAAAGTCACAAGGGTTCACTTGTGTAACGGTTGTTGTAGATCGACTATCAAAATATGGGTATTTCATAGCTATGCTGTCACCTTTCACAGCTAGATCACTGGCAGAGGCATTTGGTAAGGAGCTTGTTCGGCTTCATGGGTTTTTCTGTTCTATCGTGAGTGATCGGGACCCTGTGTTTCTGAGTTCGTTTTGACCGGAGTTATTTAATCTACAAGGCACCAAGTTGAAGATGAGTTCGGCTTACCATTCAGAGACAGATGGCCAAACCGAGGTTCTTAACAGGGTTTTAGAGACCTACCTTCATTGTTTTATATCGGAGCAACCACAGAAAAGGGTAGGGTGGTTGGCATGAGCGGAATATTACAATAATGTTGTTTCAGACGGCGACGAAGAGCACACCGTCTGAGATAGTGTATGGGTGCGCGCCAACGTCTCTTCACCGATACTGGTCGGGTGAATGCAAAGTAGTGGTAGTAGAGACTGTTTTGACGGATAGGGATGAAACATTGCGACAATTAAAGGTAAATTTGGCTCAAGCTCGACAAAAGTTGGTGTCCTACGCGAAATAAGTCTAGACGGGAAGTGGAGTATGATGTCGGAGACAAGGTGTTTTTGAAAATAAGGAGCCCTTAGGAAAACATCTATGGTGGCTAGCTTATACTAAGTTAAGCACGAAATATAATGGGCCGTTTGAGATAGACGGGAGTATTGGTGAAACGGCGTATGGTTTGCGACTACTTGACACGAGTAGAATCCACCCGGTGTTCCATGTCTCGCAATTGAAAAGGCTGGTGGGTGATCATTTGGTCGAGAGTGAACTACCTGTTCCATTGGAAATTACAAATTACAGGATTCAGTATATTTGAGCCAGAAAAGGTGATGGATCGTCGGGTTAAACAAAATGGCCAGTCTTGGTGGCGTGGTGCAAATCGGGATGAGGCATCTGGGATGGATGAGCGCACGTTTGTGCAACAATTCCCTAGCTTCAGCCTTGAGGACAAGGCTGTTTTTAAGGGGGGACAAGCTGATGTGGAGCGAGTTTATGAAAGAAAGAAGAAGAGAGGCGGAGAAGCAGAGACGTGAAGATTGAAGATCACACTAGTTTAATTCATTTCCTTTTACGTTATTTACTTTATTATGTTATTTATTAAGAGTTCGAGTCTAGGTTGGTTTCTTTGTTAAGTTAGTTTCCTTATTATTCTAGTATTTGTATAAATCATAGTTTTAATTTTAGGGTTTATGATACATTATTGATTATTGTGGCTTTTGAGTCGAGCTTAGCTTGGGACAAGAGAGTATTCTTGTTTTCTTATCATTGATAAAGTACGTTCTATAAATAGTGTTTGTATGATGATAAAATTCCACAATAACTTACCTGTGATGCAGAAGCAAGCTATGTACATCTTCTTGCATCCTATAAGAAGTTGTGACAGTTTAGCCAGAGTGTATTAACAATTTTTAGATATGGATACAACTATGCATAAGATCAAAAGGTGTTTTTATTTTAATGAAATATTCAATCCACGCTCAATTCTATCATGCTGAAGGTGCGATAAAAATTTTAAGAATTGAAATGCGAAGAATTAATACATTATCTTTCTGTTAAGATTACCACCAGTAGATCCCGAAACTCCGCCCACTGAGTTCTGCATGGAAGATAATGAAATAAGTAGTGAAGTTAAGTAGCCAATTTATGTTATGATGGCTAAGCATTCTAGAAAACATAATAAATTTTCTGTTTGCTTTTATGATTTTTGTCATTTGAAGCCACTGAGATCACAGATGCAAATAGGATGTAACGAAACTTTAAGGCTATGTTTGGTTATGTTTTGGGATGGTATTTTGGTGAGAACTATTGGTAAGAAATTTATGGGGACACGTGCATATTTGATGAGATTGTGTTTAGTTTTATTTTGGGAGTTGGTTTTTTGTTTTTTTGTAAGATAGTGTATGGTTTTATTTCCAGACGGAACAAAAGTTACTGTAGCAGTCAAATTATGAAGTATTTGTCTATTAATGACTAGTTAATGAGTGAAACTCAAGAGATGGGAGAGACAAAAGTAGGGGATAATACATGGGTTGTAGATTTTTAAATAAATAATCATTGTATTTTTTTTGGACCAAAAAAGTAACATATTTTTGGCCCAAAATTGTGTTAACCAAACACAATTGGGCCAAAATTTTGGACCAAAGTGGGGTTGGAAACATATCCAAACATAGCCTAAAATTTCCAAAATAATGCTAACATACAGCCCATGTGAAAAGCAATGTTGCATCAGCTGAAGTCTTCCCTGAGTTGGAGAGCTGCAAAACATTGTATAACAATACAGGGTTAAAACAAAGTTAGAAGAATCAAAGTGGCTTTCAAGTATGTGCACCTACCGTAAATGTGAATACAGCTACAGGAAAGCTGCTTTCTTTGTAATTGTGTGGAATAAATGGCGATATTTGACGACAGACAATGCTGATTTTAGGTTCAGTTACACCTATATTGATGTGTTTTAAAGGAATTTGCATAAATACAATTAAAGAAATGTATATGAATCTTGAAACACCGTCAAGTTTAAGGTACCATCATAGACTGTCCAAGCTCTTGGAAATAAAGCATGATAAGTGCATTTCTCTCCCTGAAGGTTCCAGTCCCAAGATTCAATGCCTGCTCCAGTGTTGTTTCTGGATGTGCGGGTATTATTAGTCCATATTGTTACTTCAGCATAATACCTCAGTATTTTGTGATGTAAATTTTTAGATAATTAGATAAACAAAATTGTGTCTTATCCTGAATTTGTTTGAAGTTTGTGGCTTACTCCATTGTAATTGGATTTGTGGAGCACAAAACTGTTGAAGTTGTGTCACTGTTTGGGCGTGAAACAAAAACCTATAATACAGAAACAGAAACAATTAACTGATGTATAATCCATATTTCATTCCAAAGATTAATGTCTGACGTTTAGTTTTTTTCATATTGTATAGCGCCAGTTCACCATTTTGAATGCTCAGCCATCACTTACGTAATGTCCAATTTTAGATTAATCACTTTGTCCAAGATGTGGTGTACAGGCTAAAAGCTCGCAAGTACTGATTAAAACATCAAAATACTTACTGAGAATTGGTTTGCTAGATTCGGTGTGTCTTCACATATTCTAGGGAGAAGCTGAAACCGTTGGAACTCGCCTCTGAAACTTCTTCCTATGCTTCCAGCACTGAAATTGGTATACATGATCATCCAATGAAATGGACCTATGTTTGTTGAAATCTTATTCGAGCAAACTACACCTTTACTTGCAAAATATACTGAATGAACTTTGTAACAGTAGGATTTCTGCAAGTCATAAATGAGCTCTTACCCAATTCCACCTAAAGGAATGCCATGGTAGCATGTGATGAGGCGCTTATGGTAGGGATTCATTATTGATGGCTGTGAAAAAGAAGAAACTGATCAATAGGAAAGAGCTCAATTTGAAAAAACTCGCAAATCCGAGCAGGGAAGTTACCGTTCCCTTGTCCGCTTCTTCCTTTATATGCCGCCATAATCTCAAACCCAATGGGAGCTAATCAAAAGTAAAGAAAACAAGGAAATACAATATCTTTATGGTGGTAAACGAATCTATAAATGGAAAATAAGATGCTATAAAGGAATAATATTACGCAAAATGAAGATTGTCATAATGATTAAATCAACTTTGCTATAAACTTTAAGTTGCTTCTGCATTATATTTAAAAATGTTCAACTACAGAGCTTTATTATGGTGTCAAGGAAGCATATCCTGACTTATTGAGTCTGCAATGTCAAGATATCATACTATCAGCCTGTAGAATCAAGTGGAAGATTATGCAAATGCCTTCAACTATTGAGGAAGTTACATGATACATTAATTAGAAGGATGAGTACTCCAATTGCCTAAACAACAAGCAATATGAACGAAACTTTAAATCAATAAGAGAAATCCATCTTAAGGCATTAAGAGTTAAGCAGCTACAAGAGAGGATACTGTCATGTTCCACACTCTCTTTTCTTCTATTACAACTTGTGTTTTATTGATAGAAAACTAAACAGTCTACGATTATTATTATTATTATCCTCAATCACTTGTTCTTTTTCCCAACATTCTAAACAATGATAGTAGCTATATTTTAAGAAGCTGTAATTAGTGTATAAAACTTCTGCATCAAACTCTTACAGTACAGAAGACTTTGAAGGGAAAATTGAGTAAAAACCACTTACCAAGTGCAGAATTTCTCGGAGTTTTACAGCAAACTCTTTGGGGACAGGGCCGCTACTATTAAGTTTGCGTTGCCAGGTCAATGGAGGAGGTTTTCCAGGATTAATCTACAAATAAGAAAGCATGTTGAAAAATGTTTCACGAAATTAGAGCAAAAACACCAATCAATTGGTGGCTGAGGCCACAGCAGAAGTAAAGTTGAAATCCCAAAGAGGTGAGGTTAAGAGTACATGTCCATTTGCGATCAAGTTAACTCAATTCCAAAGGATGAATGCAGCAGAGAAATGTATGTAGGATTCCAGAAGGAGAAAAAAGACATTAATAAAGAAATAAATAGAATAAGGACTGATTTAAAATTATATATGTAACTGAGATAGAACAAAGTTTGATTAACATAAGTAGTGATGGGATGGGAGAGGTAGCAGCCAATTAAAACTGATAGTAGAATCAAATCTTAATTACATTGTTTGGGGAATCAGAAGAAGTGTCTTTTTCTCCGCCAATGAAACCATTCTCCATCCTTCTGAGTGAGAGAGAGAGAGAGAGAACACCAATACATGAATGAAAACAGAGCAAGTTAATAATAATACTTGTTTTTGCAGTAAAAGATAAATTAATTATGTTATGTTCTCCAGATGAAGAATTCTAGTAAGAATGAAGAGGTCTAATAAAAGCCTACTTTGTGGAGAAACTTCCATATATATATACAGATCATTGTCGCGGTTGAAATTAAAGTCTATGATCATGTGATTACTTTAGGCAATAAAACCATGCATTAGCCTAGATCGATCATGTGATTAGGCAATGAATCAAGAACAATTTGAACTTAACAGGAATCTCTCACTAAAATTATACTAGTGGCTGATCATTCATAACCTTTGGTTTCTGGGAAAGAATAGATACATATACAATACAATACATACACAGACACAGAGTGTGTGTGTGTGTTACTGTTAGGATAAGTAAGACAAGTAGACAAACGAACACAGAAACTTTGTACCAGGAAAAAAAGTCTCCGTTTTCAGCAATAATGATAATGGATTGGGTTGATAGTTGAAGGGTCCTTGATCCAATGGTGTACACTAGACCGAGACCAATGGTCTCAGTCTAGCATAGAATTTACCAAATAATTGTACTACTAGCTCAGCAACCTAACACTGGAACGGTGTCTCCCCCATCTTTTTGTGCGTGTCAACGGTAAATTCTATGCTAGACCGAGACCAAGTGTACACCATTGGATCAAGGACATTTTAGTAAATGCCCCCTGTTGGGGGATCCAATGGTGTACATTAGACCGAGACCAATGGTCTCGGTCTAACATAGAATGGCCCTCAATTATTTGCTAGCAAAACGTTTCTCTTTCTTTTACGTATTTTGTTGACTATTTTAGATGCGTACTTATGATGGGAGTATGATAAATCTTTGGGCAAAATACACTTTGTACCCTTGAACTATTCACTTTATATATTTTAAGTCTCTAAACTATCAAATGTACCAAAATGATTCCTGAACAATCAAATGTAACAAAATAGTCCCTCAACTTAAGGGCGTGTTTGGCTAATTTTTTAAGTTGATAAATAGTATAATAGAAATTTTATTTTTGAATATTAGGTACTTTAAATATTTTTATATAATTTATTTTATTTTTAATATGGTAATTATTTAAAATATATTTTTAATTTTTTTTAAGAAGATTAAAAAATTTAAAATGTAAAGTTAAAATCATAATTAGTATCAATTATCGATATAAAACTTCTATATAAAAAATTTCTTAGATAAAACTACAAATGATTGTTTTTTGCTTTAGAAGACTAAGGACAATTAAATTCATAAATTTATTACACCTAAATGTTGGATTTTTTGAAAGAAAAATTGGTGAAATGAGTTTTTTGGATTAATTTTTTTTTTTGGATATAAAGTTTATTTTAAGGAAGTTTTAGTAAATTTTCCTAAGAAATTAGTAGAAATCGGTGTGCGTAGAAAATGGTAACCATATGGTTACAAATAACAAAACTATAAGTACACAAAAGACACATTTTATTGAAAGCAAGTGAGAGCAATGTAGCCAAACTTTCTCAAAGGCCACATTACAATGGTCAAACTCAGCGCCACGTCAGCAACATGTCACTGGAAACCAAACACGTCCATCAAATCGAGGGGCTATATTGTTACGTTTGATAGTTCAGGGGCCATTTT
Source organism: Buddleja alternifolia (assembly GCA_019426215.1). Lineage (NCBI taxonomy): Eukaryota > Viridiplantae > Streptophyta > Magnoliopsida > Lamiales > Scrophulariaceae > Buddleja > Buddleja alternifolia. Next base: position 62,219,144 of record CM033390.1, read on the forward strand.
GTTATATTTGATAATTCAAGGACCTAAGCAAGATAAAATGAATAATTCAGGGGTACAAAACGTATTTTGCCCTTAATCTTTTATAATGGAGCTATAGATTTTGAATTGTTTTTCCTCAGCCATCATGAATGATAATTTATATTAAATTTGTTTGAATATTATTACCTTATCTCTATCTCTACCTCTACTATTAATTATAAAAGTTTTTTGAACCTTTTAATTTACCTAATATATCCCCATCTAATTCACCTATTTTAAGGCAAAAGAGTGAAAAATAAATTCTAAATTATCTGGAAAAAATAAAGATGTATATTTCAATTAGGACTCTATAATAAAAAATACATATAAAAATAATTAGATTTAGACATTCATAATGACACTACGGCCAATTTATTCAACAAAAGAAAACAAAAGAAGATAAAAGTTAGAAAATTTTGCTATTAAATTCAAAATCTATTTAATTAGCATTAATTAGCATCCACGTCATATGAGTACTCTATAATAGACCATGAAGAATTTTATACTAATTTGTAAATTGGCAAAATTTTCCCCGTCTAATTCACCTTTTTAATCACAAAAGAGTAAAAACAATTTTAAGTTATCTAAAAAAATAAAGATGTATATTTTACTTAGGACTATATTAAAAATACATATACAAATAATTAGGTTTAGAGTTTCATAATGACACTACGGCCGATTTATTCAATAAAAGACAAAAAGAAAAAGACAAAAGTTAGAAAATTTTGCTATTAAAATCAAAATCTGATAATTAACATTAAGTAGCATCCGTGTCGTATGAGTACTCAATAATAGGTGATGAAGAATTTTATATTAATTTGTAAATTGGCAAAATTTTCAATTAAATATTTTATGAAAAATAATAATATAAGCAATGTCAAATTTGTACATATATATTTTTTTGTGTATTTTGAAAGTATAGTCCAATATTTGGGTCTCATTTACTTAAATCATATCTAATATTTGATTTACAGTTCTACACATTCACACCATTGTTTGTATTTTGATTTCAACTGATTATATCATTGTATTGGTTGAGAAAATGTATCATTATTAAATACATAGAAACGATAGCTTATTAATTCTTGACATGTAAAATTATTAAGTTTGGTCAATATATAATATGGTGCAAGCATATGTAATAATGTTATTGTAATGTCCCACATAGAAAAAACGAAAGAAAGTGAAATAGTTTATAAAGAGAAATTTAAATGCTTACCTCAAGCTTACATTCAATGCTAGGCATAATGAGTATAAGGTCCTCAAAAAATCTCTTTTCATCCTATGAACTTTAAGGTAGTTTGGTAGCTCGGAAGGCTCATAACCTTGAGGTCACGGGTTCAAATCTTGTCTCCGCAACAACTTTTTTTATTTTCTCCAAAAATTGGAGGTTTGGCCCTGTTAACTAGTAATTAATTACCCCCCTTTTGGGGGGTGGTAGGAAATGGAACTTAGTGAGTTCGATGAAATTTCTCTTGTCTAATGGGCTTGTGACAAATAATATTAGAGTCGTGCGCCAGCCGGAATATCGAGAGCTAAGTGCTACAAGAGGTGAAGTGTGCAAAATTCTACGCGCGTGGGAGCCACCTCTTGAGAAAGTGGGAGTCACCACTAGAGTTCCAACGCCTGGACTGAGTCACACTATGACAAGAACGTCCCTTCTCGAAGAAGGGTGATTGTAATGTCCTACATCGAGGAAATGAAAGAAATTGAATTAGTATATAAAAGAGAATCCTAATATTTAAGTATAACAATGAATATCTATTTTGGACCGTGGTTCAAATGTCCATCTCAAGGTTATGGTAAGTGCGTTTGATGAGACTTCTCTAGTCCAACGGACTCGCGGGCCCAGTGCATGACAATCGAATTCATTGATAAAATAAGTTTATTTGTCATTTCAATTTCTAACTTATTAATCTTTAATAATGATCCATACAAAATTTTTAGAAATAATTTTAAATTTAAACAATACACCAAATAATTTCTAATAATAAAAATTACATCAACAATCAAATAGTGAATTAGAGGATAGAAAATTGAATATTTAAGAAGAAAAATAGAGAAAGATTCTACGAAACAAAATAAAAACTATTATCACGAACCATCAAGCTCAAACACTGGAATTTATGTGAATTCATGAACTTAAAATATTGTAGTTTATTTAGAAAGAATTTTCTTAGTTATTGTTTAATTTTAGAATGCTCAAAAATTTAGTTTATATATATATTATTAATTTTTTTTTTTTTACCAAGTATATTTATGAAACTAAATCATTAATATTGATAGAAGAATATTTATGTGAAATATGGCTAGCTCTTTGTTTAGGGAGAAATTCTAGCAATTGAAATTCACATTAATAACAATCAAGTTAAGAAAAGGAAAAAAAAATTCCTCATTGTGTTTTAACTATTTTCTCTAGATTTTACGTGTGATATACATATTTTTTACTTTTTAATATTTTTATCAGTAAAAGTTAATCCTATAAATGAAAAAGACACATTCAATAGTAAGCACACAAAAAAGGAAATATCATCTATGACAACCTATTGTGACAAATAGAGAATGAGGTTCAAAATGGAGACTAGAGTTGTACTCGGTGAGGCTTGGGAGGTTTTACGAAAAAATTTCAACCCGGACCAATATGTGCAAGTTGATGAAATATCAAAACGGAACTGTACAATTATCTTTTCAAATCGTGCGGTTCAGGTTCGTTGGATGCAAGTTATTTATGGGGTATCGAATTTCAATTGTAACTCTTACAACTTATTTGTAGTTATAACTAATGAGTAAGAAAGTAAAGAACATGTTTGTTGTCGTAGATTTAATCTAAAAATTTGAGTTGGGTAGGTATTGAGATAATAACAAATAGGTGTCACTAAATAAAAATGATATTTTTATGATTTGCATTGAGTGAAAATTCTAAAAATTATATAATTTTATAAATTCATCATATATATATATATAAATAAATATATAGGCAATTGATATTAGCACTCCAAAATGTGATAATCACACTCCAAATCTGCTTTATTTTTAACCAAATTACCAAAGTGCCCTTATATTATTCGAACACACAATTGCTCATAATATGTAAGACAAATATAGCTTCCACTATGCTATTCATCATTTTTAAGGTTTATTTTCATATTTTAATGTTTGACCACACTAGACTATTATTTGCAACTTTAGCATACTTTTTGTTCATTTTTTCTCCTATTAACTTATTTTACATTTTCACTTAGTATATTTTAAGAAGTATATAACTATTAAAAGTTAAAATTGGTGAGAAGTTGAGAATTATGAAACATAATAGATCGTTTTCTTTGAATATCGGTTAATTTTTTAACTTGTATTCTCATTACATATTTGTGAGATATAATCTCTTTTTCATTAAGAAATATTTATGCACTATAAGTTCAACATTTACAATACAACTACTGATATGAAATTTAAATTGCTATTTCATGTGATTGTTTTAATATCAATTCAAATACCAAAAGAAAAAAAAAAGTTAATTAATACACACCACAAATTCAAAATTATTATTTTAATTTACTCCTTTTGCCTCATGTGATTTCTTTGGTTATTAATGCACACCACAAATTCACCACAAATTCAAATAATACATGGGCGCTTCGGTCATTTAGTGAAAAATAAAGTAAATTGGGAGTGTAATTATCACTTTTGGGAGTGCTAATATCAACTTCGTATATATATATATATATATATATATATATATATATTCGAACGAGTCATGCATGTTTATCTATATCCTTAATGGAGACATATTGAATGATCTTAAGAAGAAACATAGTATGGTGCCTTTATAACTAAATAAAAGAGAATAAAAAATAAGCAACAAGAACACTACATAATTATCCAATAGTCATAATGAATAGATTATTGCAATATACAAAGAACTCAATTAGAAAATGGAAGAATAGAAGTTTTCTATCCATCAAAATTAAGTAAGAAAAGATATTCATGACACATAAATTGACATAAAAAATGGAATAGAGAGATGAAACATATTCTTTAATTTCTTACTCAACTCAAATGAGAAAAGAAATACATGGCAGCTTTATCATTTTGGTTAAACATAATGCAATTAGTAAATTGGTTTTGGCAGATTGTCCTTGACTTTATCAAGTATAAAAAATGTGTCTATTAGTTTGAGACCAACATATGAATGTAATTTTTTCGAGAGGAGAAAGTACATCCATAAAATAATTTATGCGAGTGATAGGATATGCAAAAACAACTAGGATGAATAGACAAACTTTGTTCATTTATGTGCTAGACTTGAAGCCACTGGTATAATATCACCCACCAAAAATATGTTGGTGGATGAACAAGTAGCTACGACGGTTCATATTTTGACTCATTATCAAAAGCAAAGAACTATAGATGGTAACTTTGAGCATTCTAGGAAAACAATAAGTAGACATTTTAGAAAAGTGATAAATGCTATTATTAGATTTCAAGGGAAATTACTTAAAACTTCTGAGGTCGTACCTGATAATTCTATGGATGAGAGATGTAAATGATTTAAGGTATGGCAATTTATTACATATAAATAGGTTTATACACACACACACACACACACACTATGATGTATTTATTTTAGCTTTGTAAAGATAGGGTTGCGTAGGAGCTCTTGATGGTACCCATAGTGTTTTTAAATAATTATAGTTTATTAATTAATAATTCATTTAGTCAAGTTATTATTTAACTTCTGGATATGAAACATTCTCAAATTGAATCATACTTACGTATACAAATTGTTAGAATAGTGCCCTGCGAGCCAATCCTAGATAGACTTTCTTTATCTATTCTTGTAATAAACAATTTCGTTTTATATTATATATTAATAAATGGGCATTTCTTCATCTTATGTTTATATTGTTGATAGGTGTGAGATTTACATGTTTTAGAGCCTCATATTCATGTGATTTACATTGGTTTATGCATGATTTATGCCACATATGCATTTAATTTGTGTGCTTATTGAGTAAAGGTGGAAAATCATTGCAATTGAGGAAAACTGGACGGAAATGCAGACTTTTAGATTATTTACAGATGGAATTTGACAAATGTTCCTTCTACAAAGTTGTAGATATCTGTCTTATCTTCACGTGACAACTTGAATCATACAAATAGGAGGTTTGTGGAGAAAGTTATGAAGAAAACAAGATTGCTGCGCAGAAGACAAAATGTTATTGTTCCTAACGTTAGCTTGTGGACGTTCGAACGTTGGGTCTGACGGGAAAAACAGCAGATTTTTGAAAATTTCCAATTCTAATTCAAGTTGGAGTCTTCCCCTTCCACCTTTATATATATTAGATCAGTTCTCTAGGGTGAAGGAGACGAAAATACACATAGAATAGAGCCTAATGGGGTTTAGAGTTTAGACATAGTTTTTACACATTCATGAAGATTTTCAAGAACCTTTGAAGGTGAAGAAATCAAGAAGCATGGAAGAGATGAAGATCGAAGTTAAACCATCAAAAATACGAGGGAGTTTCTTAGATTTAGATTTATTTTTGTCTATGAATATGAATCTTAATTTAAGTTTTTATCTTTTATCTTTTATGATGAATTAGATTCTTCGAACTAAGGCCATATTGAGGCTAAATTATGATATTTGAGTTATAAATTGTGTTTTTCATATTAATTCTATGGTTGCTTTGTGTATTGATTTTGTGCTTTAATTCCAATCATATATTTGATCACCATATGCTTGCTAATTAGCCTAGTTTATTCATTCGAGAGAATATAAGTTAGGGTTCAAAGAAATCATCACATAATCCGGAACAAATAGTGGAATTGCCCCTAGAGATAGGTAGAGATTCCCGGGTGCAGTTAGCCTGATTTATCCGGGGAAATTCTAAAACGTGAATACATGGCTAATGATTTGATTCTCGGATAGACATATTTAGAGAACCGTCACGTAGTCATTGGATTATTACAGCCGAGAGATCGGGTAGTAGTTAATTAAGGAGTTTCCACCAAAGCAACATTAGTCTAATAATATGAAAACATGATTTTAACCAGAATTAATTAATTTATGCCAACATATGTGTCTTAGTTGCTCTCTTCCATAGCTATCTTGATTTCGACATCTTGTTTCTTGTATCTTGCTTCCATAATATTTGAGTTAATTCTTGTTTTAGCTTATTTTATTGCTTTTAAAATCTTTAAATCTTTAGTTTTAGTTTAATTATTGCTTGCTCTAAATTCAAGAAATCTAAAATACAAGTCTCTGTGGGATCGACAATTCGGACTTAAAAATCCACTTTATTACTACACATGATCAGTCCACTTGCTGTGCAAGCACGTAAAGATTTCTCGTGTCAATTGTTATTATTGTACGATGAAATCCCTAGAATTCACACATAGCTATGGGACTTGATATCTCATTGGATGAATATCATAAAACAAGTCTCTAAGGCTGTGATTTCTAAATACTATCCATCATAGAATTATCAAGATGGGACATTGATAAGTCCGATAGACTTGCGCCTATGATGCGCATTCTTAATTAGAGAATGTCTCATTTTATATACATTAGTGTAGTTGACATAAATGCACATACGCGGGTGCTTGTTGAGAACAAGGTCACTGATTACCCTGACTGAAACTTCCTAAATTGGAATTATTTCTATATATGTCGAATTAGGAGTTTCTTAATCACACTAGTACAAGATTAATTCTTTGACTTAAGTTATCACAATAATCTTGTATATTGACTTACTGCACTTTGACTCCTGTGTCAGTTCTTTTACAAGGACACATATGGACTGGTGATTGGGTGCAGTGACTCGTATATGGAGATTGGTGTTGACAGCAAAGGATCCATCACTTGTCTAGATGAACAAGTAAATTTCCTATAATAATCTAAGTGGTTTGACTGAGTTAGTCCTTGACCAAGGCAAGTAAGTAATTAATTAAGAAATGAGTTTCTTGAATTAATATCACTAGTTAAACACACTTGAATTATTAAGATTGAATTTACAAGGATCTCGACCAATAAGATTTCTCTATCCTTAATTCAATTGGAAAATTAGTTGATGGAAGAATCTCACTTGCATGGAATGCACGATTGAAAAGGTTCATTTTGAATCGCCTACATCTAGGTCTTCAAGATAAGTAGCTAGAAACTTTTCTTTGATATATGGGTATCTTATATTTAATGAAGATTAAATAATAAGATGATTAATTAAAAGTGTTTAATTAATCGAGACAAATTAATTGTCCAAATTAAATCATAAAGGTTATGAACCCATTACTAGTATGTTGGTGAACCTAAAGGGTCACACACAATACTCGGACAAATCCATTTCTTAACTAAGGGAATTTAATTCAAAGTAATTGAATTAATATTGTTGGTCCCAAGTGGCATACGAAAGGGTCTAGAAGGAGGGGGGTTGAATAGACCCTGAAGTCTTTTTCGACTTCAAAAAAATTCGTATTAAAAAGGATTTTGGACGCTTGAAAAGTAGACGCTTGACTGAGAGTTTATTTAAAATATAGACCCTTAGGCTAAGCGTCTGATGAAGACTGTTTTTAGAAATTTAACTTAGACTTCAAGATTTGAATACTTTAACCAAGTAGGTTTAAGCGTTCCGTTCTTTAATGTTAGCACAACGAAATGATTTTTGTAGTCTTCCTTTTTAAAAGGCTTTAGCGTCGCAGAAAGTGTATTTAGCTGCTTAGTGTTTGATTAAGTTTTACTTGATCAGTTTATGATATGACAATATGAAAAATTGAATGTAAAGTAAAGAACACAATATTTGTAAGGTTCGTTGGGTATTGTAATCCCAACTACGTCCTTCTTCTCCTTGAACACTTGGAGGCAATCCACTAAAATGATTCTCAAAGAATCACACAAAATCTTTTACAAATTAGGGAGAGATGGATGTTGATGACTTGAGCTCCTTGATCACACAGATTTCTGCTCCAAATCACTTCAATCCCCTTGCTTCTTTCACCCAGAAATATGGCAAGTATCCAACTTCGACTTCACACAGATCGCGAGGCTTGGATAAGGGTTTTTCTAAAAGGTTTGTTTGATTTTGATAAAGTTCAAACAATTAGGAATATCTCAGTAGTATTGTGGGTTTCTCTGAAAAGAATATTTGAGATATTAGTTGACTGTCTCAGGAATTGAAGAAAAGCAAAGAAAATGTTTTCTTGAAAATTCTGGCTTTTCTGAGAATTTAAGGAATGAGACTTCAATGCAACAGCAATTTGGCTTGGAAATTAATCGTGTTCTTGTTTTTGGCTTGTTGTTGAAGTCCTATTTATAGGCATTCTTGGAGAAAGTGTCCGTTTGACACATGCACGAGCGCGTGTCTCTCACTTCCGCGAGTGAACAACTTTTGTCCTTTTTCCTGAAAATCTGCTGCACAAAAGTTGGTGCTGCAGTCTTTGAATAGTTGACAGTCCAATAGGGTGGCTTCTCCGTACGTCTGAAATTGCTTATCACATTTAATGCTTTTATCAGCATTTAATGCATTTGAATTAAATACCCGTTGGCACTTAATGCATTGAGAATATTTGCATTAAACTCCTTCTGGACTTAGGAATAAATTCCGGTGAAATCAGTCATTGATAGACGCTTGTTCATCCTTGAATTACTTCTATCCTATAAGGTGACGCTTGGTGTAGCTAATCATTCTAGACGCTTGGAATCTTCATCTTTATTCAGACTTCAGGGGCTTGAGTCTTCAAACTTTAGTTCTGATAAACTCACTCAGAACATATCAGACGCTTAGTCTAAGACAACTTAACCTAACAATCTAGAATAAAAATGACAAAGCGTATTACAAATCTAACGCTTCAAAGCTAAAAACAAACTTACATATTTTGGGGTCTAACAAAAAGTCCTAATTGTCATCATCAAAACATCTAACAAGAAATTCCTAACAATTTCCCCCTTTTTGATGATGGCAATACTTACTCTTTTATAGTTCAAAAGTTAGACAACCAAAATAAAAGTTAGCTTTGATTAGATAAGGTTAGTTAAAGTTAGTTACGCTTCAACGAGATGTTTCAGCTGAAAAATGCATTTTATATATATCAAAGATTACAAACATTTTTACAACTAAATAAACAAAATATAAGAGACAAGAATATAGATAATGCAAATCAAAAAGCTTTAACGACTTGATCTAACTTTGTATCGCTTTGGCATTTCAGCTTGGATAGCTTCAGTCAGATTATCTTCCAAGGTCATCATAGCTTCATGATCTTTGTTGATTATGAGTTTATTTTCTTCTTGTTGTCTCTTTTTTAAAGCAGTAAAGTGTTTATCCCAATCAGTTGGGTCAATACCAATATACCTTAGGCAAATTCTGAAAGTTCGGATGAAGTCAGACATCTGCCTCTTTTCAGCTAAAATTCTTGGATCTGAAGGTTTTGGAATAGATGCTCTTTGAAGAGGGATGCCAAACTGTTCAAGAAGTGCCCAAGAAGGTATTGGTAGATTTGGATACAGTGCTCATGGAGGTTCTCTTAGCGTTCTACTAGGCGCTCCAGCAGAATCACTTACTCCAACAACAGTTATCCAAGAAGGGAGACTTAGCGCAGAAGGAGAAGATAAAACTTGAGGTAAGACTTGACGCTTAGGAGGCGGAGGCTCTTGAGCTCTTGAACTAGACGTTTTCCTCTTTTCTCCTTTCTTCTTCTCCTCCCCTTATTGCCATCATCAGATTTGAGAAAATGTTCCGTAAGTAAACTTACCTGATAAGCAATCTGAGACATAGCGTCTGTAATGTCGTCCAGACGCTGGTCGAAGCGTTCCTGCAATGCGAGGAGCTTGGCGCTGGTAGCATCATTCAGAGATGTCTCTAGGGTTTCGAGGCACTGTTCAAATGCTTCTTTTATGGCAAGTTGGTTGGCGTGAGTAGCATCATGCATGTCTTGAAAAGCTTGTCTGCACTCACCAACAGCCGCTTGAGCTAAACTACGCATATGAGCAATTTGAGCGCTCATAACGTGAGACTCAATTTTTGCTAAATCTTCTTTAATCCAGTGGAGAGATTCTTCGTTCTGATTAGCATGAGCACTGATATCCTCCAAAATGGATTTGAGCAAAGGACCAAAAGATTGACTCGCATCTGATTGAACTGCTTGAGGAGCCGATCGCTTGAACCTGGATGAGTGTTTGAGAGAGTCAATGGGAACTTGATACGCGGGATCGAAGACAGTACCTTGTACGTTAAGAGAAAGATCCTCAACAATATCATCAGTAACAAGTTCAGGAACGTCAGGAATATCCTCTGGTGGAGACGCTTGAACTGGTTCTTCAGCAGACGCTAGGATACTTGCAACTTCAGAAATGTATACTTCAACTGACTTAGCAGGCGCTTCCTCAAGCGCTGACTCTGTTTGGCGAAAGTCATCGAATTGGAAGTTCCAATTTGCTAAATCGGCATAAGAAGTGGACGCAGCTTCCCAAAGATCAGTGAGTCTGGTTCTAGAAATGCAAGTACCGAAAAAGAATGTGCGAAGGGGACTATCAATGGCCCTGATGTGCATGGGACCAATGATATCAAGCACATGATTCGGAAAGACTTTGGACGGCGCTTGACAAATAGAGAAAATAGAATCTGGGGAGTAATTTCTAGAAAATCCAATCAAGCAGTCAGAAGGAAGAGACTTAAGACGCTGATCTTTAGGCACATAAGCAGCATAGTACTCTTCTAAATATGGATAGATCGCTTGAGCTAGTCCCTGATTTCTTTCTAGCAGTGAGAGGACAAACTCATAATGATTGAGTACCTCTTTGCGGATAGAAGGGAGCAGTGGATATCCTCGAAATGAGTTGATTACTGAGCCGTTCTATTGTCTGAAATTAGCAGTGAAGATTTTGTTGAAATGAGATAAGGGAGTCATAATCTTCACCATCAAATTAAAGTTATCTTCGCAGCGGCTGGGAGCGAAATTCAGACTAGTAATTTGAGTACTGCCACTGGTAGACGCTTGAGCGTTGAAATGTAGAGGAGTAATGGACAATCTGTGAAGCTCTTGACGTAGACACTGCTCAATCTGATGTCTAATTAGTGAGAGCTTGAGAACAGGTCCAACTCTCTGTTGACGCTTCTTCAGGAAATACTTGGCGAAATGACGCTTCTTGTCATGCATGCCTATGCCAAATAAATGGGGAGCTTGAACTAACTCTGTGAAGGTATATTGATGACCCATATACGTTTCAACCCAATTTACTTCATTCATACAGTAGTCTGTGCCAGCGTTGACAATAGCTCTAATGCCTTCATGGTGAATATCTCTGATAGATTCAAAGCGATATCTATCGGTCTGATAGTTAGCATTCCAGACACTGTCAAAATATGCATCAGCTTCAGTCTGGATTAGATCTGTGAGAGATTCAAGACGCTCACGAGCATGAACTGCTTTATTTTTCCATAGGCGAAGTGGATTGACCAAAGTTAGATTTTCAGGACTATTGACAATATGAGGAAAGTGTGTGTAGCCTTCTCGGTTCAAGACTGCCTCTGATAGATTGAGAAAGCTAAGGCGAAGTGGCTCATACACACGAATACTGTAGTCTCTGAGAGCAAAAACTTGACACGCTAAAAGCTAACGTGCTATGATAGCAAGTGCACTAGTCGTGTGTAGTAATAAGTGTGGACGAAAAGTCCGGGTTGTCGAACTACGGAGACTTGAATTCTAGTTTATGATTTTATACAAAAAACAACTACAATAAAAGTAACTTAAATGTGAAAACGTGTACAATAAGAACAAGGTTATGCAAAAGAATTAAAACCAATTATAAAGGGAGACTAAGGCACATGCTAGGTCCAAATTGATCAATTATACTTATAAAGATTCTAGTTAAAGGATTACGCTTATATTGTTATGGTGAGAACTCCGAGGGTAGAGAATAACCGATGTCTCGCGTATAAACTCCTATGCTTAGATCGTGATTTCCCAAATATTCCTATCCAGAAATCTAACCACTAAACATGCATTAACGTACTAGAGTTCACTCGATTTGAATCGAACAACTTCACCCGAGAATCTTTACCTATGTCTAGGGCAATTCCTCATTAGTTACGGGTCATGATGTGAATTTCTTGCACCCTAAGTCAATTTTCTCCCGAAATATTAACCTAGGCATAAGATTCTAACATATAGTGATCAAGTATATGCAAGATAGGCAAAAACACAAATTCACATCACATAACAATATAAGAACAACCTCAACAATCATCTATTATAAGCATATATCACAATTTGGCTTACATGGCCCTAGTCTTATGAATTTAGTTCATAATGGATAATATGAAAAACATAAATGAATTAATACACATGTTCATAGACATAATTGAAATGAAAAGCTATACAAACTCCCTCAAAAGTGAATAATGATGGAACTTCAGTTGAATCTTCCTTCTCCAATGATGATGATGAATCAAGAATCCTTCTCTCTCCCCTCTTTTCTTCTCTATGGATCAGTCACTTCCTCCCCCTCTTCTCCAAGAATCTGAAATTGACACGCTAAAAGCTAACGTGCTATTGTAGCAAGTGCACTAGTAGTAATAAAAGTGGATGAGAAGTCCGGGTTGTCGAACCACGGAGACTTGAATTCTAGTTTATGATTCTATGACGGTAAAGAATAATTACAATAAAGGTAAACTGAATGTAAAAAGTGTACAATAAGAACAAGGTTGCACAAATGATTTTGAACAAAATATAAAGAGAGACTAAGACACATGCTAAGTCCAAATTGATCAAATATATTTATAAAGGTTCTTGTTGGAGAGTTACTCTTATATTGTTATGGTGAAAACTCCTAGGGTAGAGAATAACCGATGTCTCGCGTTAAACCCCTATGCTTAGATCGTGATTTCCTAAATATTCCTATCCGGAAATCTAACCACTAAACATGCATTAACGTACTAGAGTTCACTCGATTTGAATCGAACAACTTCATCCGGGAATCTTTACCTATGTCTAGGGCAATTCCTCATTAGATGCGGGTCATGATGTGAATTTCTTGCACCCTAAGTCAATTTTCTCCCGAAATATTCACCTAGGCATAAGATTCTAACATATAGTGATCAAGTATATGCAAGATAGGCAAAAACACAAATTCACATCACATAACAATATAAGAATAACCTCAACAATCATCTATTATAAGCATAAATCATAATTTGGCCTTACATGGCCCTAGTCTTACAAATTTAGTTCATAATTGAAAGCATAAAAGACATAAAAGGATTCATATAAATATTCGTAGACATAAATGAAATGGAAAGCTCTTAAAAACTCCCTAAATGGTGAATGATTATGGATCTTCAAGTTGAGCCTTCAATCCCCAAGCTCTTTTCCTTCCTCTCGTTTTCCCCTCTCTCCCAATGATAAAGAATGGGGATGAATGATGGTGAAATCAGATTAGGGGCTGCCCCCCTCTCCAATTTTCTTGATGAAGAATGAATGCAAGAGATGATTAGCTTTATAGGTGTAGATTCTTCTTCCTCCCATGTGTTGTTCCTCTCTTGTGTCCTCCATTACTCTAAAGTGTGTAGTATAAAATTCCATGAAGTAAATCTACCAAGAAACACACTTATGACACCCCCTCAACACATCTGCTGAATTACGGTTAAAAGTGATTACTTCCCATCATAAAGAGCTGGAATTTAGGCTGAAAAGGAGTAAGATTCGGACCGTCCACGCCTAGGCGTGACTAGGAAGGCGTTGGGGCGTGTCCTGACGCATATACTTCTCTGTTCGGCGCAGCAATCGTATTTCCTTCATAATTATCTCTATAGACCTCCGATTTGGATGCTTCAAGTTCCAAATTGAAGCTAAGACATAGATATACAACTTTGTTGAAGGAAATTTCCTCAAATTCGACCTCAAAATATACATAAATTCTGTGTTTGCGCCCATTATTCCTCTATTGTAGTGATTTTCCACCTTTACTCAATAAGCACACAAATTAAACGCAAATGTGGTATAAATCATGCATAAACCAATATAAATCTAATAAATATGGGGATCTAAAACATGTAAATTCACACCCTATCAACACCCCCAAACTTACCCATTGATCGTCCTCGAGCAATGAGAGCTATAAGACAAGATCAACATCATTCAATGGGAGAAAACAAAACAACTAACTAACTCACTTTCGTGGAGTAAACGATTGCACTTAGCGGGTGCAACAAGCTTTTAAACCCTTGAGTTACCTCAAAGGACGAGTTATAGTCTCGTGAGGGTTTGCATGCGATATACCCACAAAATCTAACAAAATTTATCTAACCAAATCAATACACCTCAACATGATCAACAAGAATGAATGGCATAAAATCAACCTTTTAAAGTTCACAAATATATATACATATCAACTATTTTTGCTCATGTGACACCAATACTTGAAAAGACTCTCTAGGGTGTAGTGAAAAATAAATCTAAGGTATTATAGTCGAGAGGCATCCTTACCAAATTTTGGACATTAATCCCATATCTATCAACTTTCGATCAAACGCAAAGCACAAGAGTTATAGAAAATCTCATAGCCATTTAAATTTCATTATCTCAAACATTCAACTTTCAATTCATATGAAATTTCCATTTAAACTTCATTAAGGCTAGATCATGTGCAATATTTTATTCCATTAGGCTTTCTATGACACCCATGTAGCAAGCTTTAGACCAATGACTCCCAAACTAGATAGTTTTGGGGCATTAAGTGTAGAGACACTCCTAAGGGTTTAATCACTTGAGTGTCAAAGGCCACGAAATAAAACTAGATCTTTTAACAATTCACTTCTTTTTGGCTTGATCTTAGCCCAAATTAGCATAATAGTACAGTATGTAGGCATCAAACTTTTCACCTCCGGTACGTATTAGCCTGACCACTTTTGGTCATACCAAAATTGAACCTTTTAAATTCATTGTTTAGCATATGAAATTACTACTTAACTTAAAATCTTATGAGAAATCTAAGTTAATATTTCCGGGAAAACTCCTTAAGTGTCTCAAGATGGTTATCCTCTCAACTCCTCTACCTTTGATTTAAGTGTATTGTGAATCATCTAAAGAATCAATTCTAGTGTAGGGTCTCCACGAGCAATTTCAAAGATATATATATATATATATTCCATTAAATTCTAATTATTTCAAGAATTCATGCCATTTTTCCAAGTTAATCAATTTCAATGCATCAATTGGAAAGAAAATATATATAATTTTTTCTACACCCCCAAACTTATCAATTGCTCGACCTCGAGCAATAAGAGCTATAAGGCAAGACCAACATCATTCAATGGGAGAAAACAAAACAACTAACTAACTCACTTTCGTGGAGTAAACGATTGCACTTAGCGGGTGCAACAAGCCTTTAAACCTTTGAGTTATCTCAAAGGACGAGTTATAGTCTCGTGAGGGTTTGCATACGATATACCCACAAAATCTAGCAAATTTTCAATCCCAACCGAATCAACACATCTCAATATGATCAACAAGAATGAATGGCATAAAATCAACCTTTTAAAGTTCACAAATATATATATACATATCAACTACTTTTGCTCATGTGACACCAATACTTGAAACGACTCCCTAGGGTATAGTGAAAAATAAATCTAGGGTATTATAGTCGAGAGGCATCCTTACCAAATTTTGGACATTAATCCCATATCTATCAACTTTTGATCAAACACAAGGTACAAGAATTATAGAAAATCTCATAGCCATTTAAATTTCATTATCTCAAATATTCAACATTCAATTGATATGGAATTTCCATTAAACTTCATTAAGGCTAGATCATGTGCAATGTTTTATTCCATTAGGCTTTCTATGACACCCATGTAACAAGTTTTAGACCAATGACTCCCAAACTAGATAGTTTTGGGGCATTAAGTGTAGAGACACTCCTAAGGATTTAATCACTCGAGTATCAAAGGCCACGAAATAAAACTAGATCTTTTAAACAATTCACTTCTTTTGGCTTGAGCATAGCTCAAATTAGCATAATAGTACAGTATATAGGCATGAAACTTTTCACCTCCGTTACGTATTAGCCTGACCACTTTTGGTCATACCAAAATTCAACCTTTTCAATTCATTGTTAGCATATAAAATTACTACTCAACTTATAACCATATGAGAAATCTAAGTTAATATTTCTGGGAATAATTCCTTAAGTGTCTCAAGATGGTTATCCTCTCAACTCCTCTACCTTCGATTTATGTGCATTGTGAATCATCTAAAGAATCAATTCTAGTCTAAGGTCTCCACGAGCAATTTCAAAGATATATATATATATATATTCCATTAAATTCAGATTATTTCAAGAATTCATGTCATTTTTCCAAGTCAATCAATTTCAATGCATCAATTGGAAGTACTAAAAATTTTTCATGCTTGATTTTCTCAACAAAGAAGCATATAAACATGATATCAAACAAACTTTCCCCAAATTCAAGTTAAAAATTAGGATTGCATTTTCAATATTCAAAATAGATACTCTTATACCCCCAAACTTAAATCCAACATTGTCTCCAATGTTGTTACAACATGCATACACAAAGGTAAAAGAACACTTACAACTAAGGATGTTGAAAAACATCCTTAAACTTCCAATACATAATCCTATAGCTTCTCCTCCTCTCGAGTAAAATGAGCATGGTCCAAATTTGCATCATATCTAACACTTCAACTTTTCAAACCATCAAACATAAGAAAACATACATGCCAAAAGTGCATGTTTGAACACAACATTAAGAAACAAACTAAACAAAACAAAAACAAAATCAAAAAGAAAAACAAACTTACAAACTTGGGTTGCCTCCCAAGAAGCGCTAGTTTAGAGTCGGTAGCTCGACTTTGTGCTCTTTGAGGTTCAAATAGGTGGTCCATTTAACACGACCAAATCCTTGTCATGCCTCCTTTTAGCTCCATGGTCTACTTGCTTCCACTCATATTGCGGGATTTTGCAATAAGCCCTTTGTATTGGATGAGTCTTTTCAATCTTACGAGCACGGCGATGGGGTGGAATGTATTTCATGCATAAATCTTCTTTTCCCTCTTTGTTGTGTTTATCATAGGGAATCTCATCCTCCAACTTGAGTGTGCCCTTAGCCTTTCCATTTGCACATTTCTCATCAAGAGAAGGGTTAATAACATCGATATTGGAACAAGTAAGATCATCCATAGATGGTTTCCTGTTATTTGAAGCATCAAATATCACTTTTACATCTCCTACCCTCAATGATAACTTACCTTTTCCCATGTCGATCTTGGCATTGCTAGTGACTAGGAAAGGTCTTCCTAGAATCAAGGGCATCTCAACATTTTCCTCCATATCAAGGACCACAAAGTCAACCCGGAAGAAGAATTTGTCAACTTGTACAATAACATCTTCTATTATCCCCTTTGGTCTCTTAATTGATCCATCGGCGAGTTGGAGGCTCATTGATGTCGGTTTGGGATTTCCAAGGCCCAACTTCTTGAAGAGAGAATACGGGAGGAGATTGATACTTGCTCCCGTATCGCAAATAACCTTTTCAAAAGTAAGAGGGCCAATGGTGCATGGAATGGTGAGCCTCCCCGGGTCCTCACAAAGAGTCGCCACAATCCAACGAAAAATCGGATCCATATCCTTCTTTTTCATTTTTTATGCATTTGGAAATGGAAGACGAACCTCGATGGGATGATGCGTTGGAGTTGAAGGGCCAGCTGTGGAGGATACAGAATGTGGCGCTTGGGCGTGACAATCGGTGCCTTGGCGCAGCGACAAGGGCGCCTGGGCGTGGATGGATGGGCGCTCGGGCGCATTAGTGCGAACATTATCACCTTTTACCTGTTCGCCACTTCTCAAGGTAATTGCATAGCATTGCTCTTTCGGGTTCTTTTCTGTGTCACTTGGTAAAGTTCCCGGGGCTCTCTCGCTGATTGTCTTTGCCATTTGACCCATTTGTGTCTTCAAATCCTTCATATCCATCATTAAATCCTTCATCATAGTACGGAGTTCGTTGATTGCTGAATCTGATTTCTTTATTTCCTCATCAAGACGTTCATCGGTTGTAGGAGGCCTAACTTGCCTTTGTACATGAGGATTACCTTGCCTTTGAGCTTGATTGTTGATGAATGGAGGCCTTGGTGCTTGATAGATATCGATATGGGCGTTTTGTGCCGGATTGGGCCTCCTTGGAAATTTTTCGAGCACATGGAAGTTCAATTGAGGTTGATTGGCATTTCCAACATAGTTTACATTGCCAACCATTGTTTCCAAAACGACTTCTTTTTCCAACTCTTGAACACGAGCAATTTTTTTAGTGGGTGTGATCTCTTCATCATCGGGATAGAGCTCATCTTCCCTGGCTAATTGCTCAATCTTGTACCACACACTTTGGCAATCGAGCCCAAGGAGATCACCACCGGCACCGGCATTGAGCCTATTTCGGATGCGCGAACGGACTCCATCATGGAATCGTAATACTTGCTCGCTCAATCTTAGGTTGTGATCCGGACATTTTCGGAGCATGTTTTTATATCTAGCCCATGCCTCGGCTAAGGACTCATTATTCCCCTATTTAAACTCCTTAATGTTGCTCCTTAGCTCATTGATTTTGGAGGGTGGAAAGAATTTGCTCAAAAAGGCATCGACCAATTGTCCCCATGTTGTGATGGATTGGGGTGGTAGAGATTTGTACCACATGGTCGCCCTTTCCTTTAATGAGAAGTGGAAGACTCTTAGACGAATTGCATCGAGATCCCGTGGATGAAATTGGGTAGTCATGAGAGTATCGTCTAAAGTCTCCAAATGCTCATGAGGTAATTCATGGGGCTCTCCATAGAAGGGTTTGCTTTGCACCATACTAAAAATGTGTGATGGAATGTGATAATTTGGTGCATAGAAATTAGGAAAGACCACGGGCCCCGGTATGGTGTGGACCCTTGAAGGTAGAATTTCCCGGACCGATGGAAGTCTTTGAGGAGGTGCCGGTTGCATAGCTTGGAATAGATTTTGCAACCATTCCCTGTTTTCCGGGAGATTTATGTCGGGAAAATTCCCATTTGGATTTAGATTGTCGGCCATTTCTCGAGCTCGTCTACTAGATCGAAGAACACGCTCTATCTCCGGCTCAAAATTGTATAGAGGCTCGTTAGAAGAGCGGGTCATGCACCACAAATTATACCTAACAATTAAACACAAGAACAAAATTAGAATAATAAAATAAAAGAAAGGTTACAAATAAACAAAAAACTAAGAATTATGAAAATTTAAATGAAAAATCAAAAACTAAAATGAACAAGTCCCCGGCAACGGTGCCAAAAACTTGACACGCTAAAAGCTAACGTGCTATGATAGCAAGTGCACTAGTCGTGTGTAGTAATAAGTGTGGACGAAAAGTCCGGGTTGTCGAACCACGGAGACTTGAATTTTAGTTTATGATTTTAATCGAACAACTTCATCCGGGAATCTTTACCTATGTCTAGGGCAATTCCTCATTAGTTACGGGTCATGATGTGAATTTCTTGCACCCTAAGTCAATTTTCTCCCGAAATATTAACCTAGGCATAAGATTCTAACATATAGTGATCAAGTATATGCAAGATAGGCAAAAACACAAATTCACATCACATAACAATATAAGAACAACATCAACAATCATCTATTATAAGCATATATCACAATTTGGCTTACATGGCCCTAGTCTTATGAATTTAGTTCATAATGGATAATATGAAAAACATAAATGAATTAATACACATGTTCATAGACATAATTGAAATGAAAAGCTATACAAACTCCCTCAAAAGTGAATAATGATGGAACTTCAATTGAATCTTCCTTCTCCAATGATGATGATGAATCAAGAATCCTTCTCTCTCCCCTCTTTTCTTCTCTATGGATCGGTCACTTCCTCACCCTCTTCTCCAAGAATCTGAAATTGATAGTGAATCATGAAAAGTATGGGTTCCCCCTCCTTTTATAGCCAAAATTCCACTAAAGTATGCATTAAGAATTCCCATTAAAGTTCCCCAATGAGAATTCCACCTAAGGTGATGCTTAAAGTTTGGCTTTTAAGATTCCAACCAGCTAAAAAATGCTGAACTTTCGGCCCTTAAGGATTCCACCAAGCATAACCATGTGAAAACTTCAACAAAACACATGCATGCTGCCATTTTCTTGCTTTCCAGCGCAGTCTTAGTATTTTCCTCATAAACGTCTCCACAGATCTCCAAATTGGATGATTCAAGTCCCCATGTTCAGATAAAACATAGATCTACAACTTTCCAGAAGGACATTTTGTCCAATTCGGTTGCTAAGTATACCTAAATTACGTTTCAACATGGAGGTTGTTTCTGATTTGGCGCCCATAAAGTAAATCTACCAAGAAACACACTTATGACAACCCCTCAACACATGTGCTGAATTATGGCCAAAAGTGATTCTTACCCATCATATAATGCTGGAATTTAGGCTGAAAAGGAGTAACATTCGGACTATCCATGCCTAGGCATGACTAGGAGGGCGCTGGGGCGTATCCTGGCATATGTACTTCTCTGTTCGGCGCAGCAATCGTATTTCCTTCACAATTATCTCTATAGACCTCCGATTTGGATGTTTCAAGTTCCCATTTGAAGCTAAGACATACATATAAAACTTTGTAGAAGGAAACCTTGTCTAAGTCGGTCTCGAAATGTACGGAATTATCGCTCGAATGTGGTAAGAGATGCATAAACCGCCTAGGTGTTGAAAAACATGCTTGAACTTGTTTTGTACATCGTTTTTCTTCCCTTTTCTTCATGTATTCTCATTTATTACCTGTATTCACTTAACACACCTATTAAATGCAAATGTGACATGATTTAAGCAATAAGTGAATCCAAATCATAAGAATTACGGTCTTAAAAACACGTAAATACACCTCTTATCAATGGTATTTGACCAGGAGTTTTTTGTAGTTGAATGGCCATATAGTATTTCCTCTCTATTTCTGTCATCTCAGTGTTAAACGCTATATCCCTGATTTTATTGTCGATGTCAATCAGCAGGGCAATCTCATTCTCAGCAGCAATATATCTTTCTTCATTATAGCCTGCAGGAATGAAATCTTCTTCGAGTGTTGGGGGCATGTAGTTGATTGAATGATCAATCGTCTTCAGCGTGTCCAGTTGGAAGAAGTGCCTTGGTTTTCTAACGTCTTCAGCAACGCTCTGACCTGCTGAGCGTGCCTCTGTTATAGCCGGAACATGGATTGATGTTTGAACCTCTTTGAAGGCAGGTTCCTCAGTTTCAATTGCAACAGCTTCTGCGGCAATGTCTTTGGCAATAGCCACAACTTCTGTCAACTCAACATCTAGGTGGACGTTTGTTGATGCTTCAGCAGCAGCTGGAACTAAAACTGTAACATATGAACTATCCTCTATAAGAGCAGGATCTTCTACAGATGTAGGAATATGAATGTTGTGGGAAGAAATAAACTTACCCTGAGAACTTGTCTCAACAGCAACACTTTGAGCACTTGGCTTAATAGCAACTTGAGCACTTGGCTCAACAGTCTCAGGCTCTTCAGGAACAGGAGCAGCTCGACGCTTGCTTGTCCTGGAACGCTTGAAAATTTTCTTCACGTTGACTCCTTCAACAAGTTTGAGCGCTTGAGCGGGAGGAGCAGCAGCTGGTTCATCGAATTCAATTTGTTTAATAATTCTTTCCAGCTTCCTCCGCTTGAGAGGTAACTTGTCTTGTGCATCCTCATCAGTTTCCTCATCATTCTTCTGAGGAGCAGGAACAACTTGTGCCTTGGGCTTTCTAGGAGCCCTCTTCTTGGTAGCAGACGGACGCTTCACGGCTTCCTATTGAGCAGGACGCTCAGCCTCTTCATCAGACGCTTCTCGTACAATCTGACGCTTAGAGAGTGGTTTAGCGGCACCACCAACTTTGGGAGGATTGAATAGATTGGTCAGAATCCTTCTTCCCGAAAACTTGGTCTTATTCAACGGGAGACCAGATGAGTAAACACAGTCTGATCTGTACAGAAGGTCACTTAAAACAAGCCCATATGGTTTATTTGGGGTGTTCAGACAGTCCTTAAACCTTCCAAAGATATACTCACTCCAGTTGATTTGAATAGAGAGGAGTATCGCTGTCATCATCTGAAATTGTGTGGGGTTGACCTTATCAAAAGTGTCCACTCTGCATTCAATAATCTTACTGCAGAAATCAGCCAACAGACGGTATTATGATACCAAATCTTTCTTTTCAAAGTGCTGGGTGTAGGGTACATCATCGTAAGCCCTCATAATCGTCCATGCTTCCTTGATTTGTGCCAGAGTAACACTATCCAGTGCATTACCCTCATTGGGAAGTTTAAAGTTCTTTGTAATGGATGCCGCAGACAATACAAATTTCCTAGGTGCCTCCTTCTTGGTCATAGGCAGAAGACAAGAGATAGACTTCTTATCCTCCGAGAGTTTAGCAGTCCTCCAAAAAGTATCAACCTCCGTCGGAAAGAAATATGAATATTGTGTTAAGAAAGTTTTAAGCCCGGCCTTTGTAACAGTGTCCATCATATCATGTAGGTTGATCTGGGGTTGATCATACAGAAATTTCCAGTCGACAATAAGGCCTTTAGTAACCTTGATGATAGACTCGGCAGAAGTAGACGAAGCTTTCTTTGGTGCCATTTTTGAAAGTAGAGTGAACTGAGATTTGCTTTTGCTTTAAGAGAGAGAGAGAGAAATTTGCAGAAATCTTTGAGTGAAAGTGAATGATTTTTCTGCAGAAATTGTGTTTTAAATGACACAGTAAAGAATTTTGAAACTTGTGTTCTCTAGTCTCTGTAGGATTTAGACACGTGTAAAGACTTTTTTAATCTCAGCCATGAAAATAGTAACCGCGGACTCGAGTTTTGTGTAAGAGAGAGAAGTTACATTTGGTAATTCCCATATATAATGATTTGACATCCGAGTTAAAAAAAAAAAAGAAACATTTGGTATTTTCAGAGTATAGCACACGGGCCTGATGGTACACAAACACGTGCTATCTCTGAATCGTCATTTTAAAAGTTTTGATTAGACGCAAGTTTGATGTGATAGAAGCGTGCGAGTAGAGTACAAAATAGATTTTTGAGTCTACCCACTACTTCAAAAGGCTTGTAAAAATTATGCATGACTTTTTTTAAAAAAAAAACATTTTTATATTAAGTGTTGAATGGAATTGGTTCAACGCTTAACTGATATCACTGGTTGATATATCATTAGAGAATTAGACGCTTAGGATTGAAAAGTCTTTTTATGTTTGAGCGTCCAACATTTTATGCATAAGTAATAATGAGCGTTGATGATCATGCATCTTAAAATTTTGATCATTGACGCTTGCAGTTATGGTTAAGTACAATTTTAAGGTTCCCCCTAAATTTGATAACTTGTACCAAAAATATCTTTTAGACATAAATCAAGTGGATTCCCCCTAAATTACATGTCTAATAAAATATGATGCAACATGATTAAGTGTGTAAGTCAATCATACCTAATTCACTTCTCAAAATGAGAAAACGTTGTTCGTTGAGCGCTTTGGTGAAGATATCTGCCAATTGTTTGTCAGTTCCGATGAAGTGCATGGAGATATCTTTCTTTTGAATGTGGTCACGGAGAAAATGGTATCTAATGTCAATGTGTTTGGTTCTGGAATGAAGAACAGGGTTTTGTGTCATGGCTAGAGCACTTTGGTTATCACAATGAATGGGGGTTGGTCCTAGGATTATTCCATAATCTCTAAGTTGTTGCCTCATCCATAACACTTGTGCACAACAATTTCCTGCAGCTACATACTCAGCTTCAGCTGTGGAGGTAGCTATGGATTGTTGTTTCTTACTATGCCATGAAACTAACCTATCACTTAGAAATTGACATGCACCACTAGTACTCTTACGATCTATTTTGCAACCTGCAAAATCTGCATCTGAGTAACCAATTAGTTCAAAAGGAGAGACCCTTGGATACCATAAGCTCACATTTTGTGTGCCTTTTAAGTATTTAAGGATCTTCTTGGCAGCACTTAAGTGTGACTCTTTAGGATCAGCTTGAAATCGTGCACACATGCATACCGAGAACATAATATCAGGTCTACTAGCAGTAAGATAAAGAAGTGATCCAATGATACCTCTATAATTAGTGATATCAACTTTCTTTCCACTTTCATCTTTATCTAACTTAAGCGTTTGGCTCATTGGAATTTTTGAATATGATGCATTTTTCATACCAAATTTCTTAATCATATCTCTTGTATATTTAGCTTGGTTAATAAATATGTCATTAGGGAGTTGTTTAACTTGTAATCCTAAGAAAAAAGTTAATTCACCCATCATGCTCATTTCAAATTGTTCTTGCATCATTTTCGAAAATTTCTCACACAGACGCTTGTTGGTAGAACCAAATATAATATCATCAACATAAATTTGGACTAAGAGGATATCTTCGTTATTGGTAATTTTGAATAACGTTGTATCAACGATGCCTTTTGAAAAGCCTTTACCAATAAGAAAGATAGAGAGAGTGTCATATCATGCTCGGGGTGCTTGCTTAAGCCCATAAAGCGCTTTGTCTAGCTTGTAGACCATACTCTTACCATGATTGTTGATGAATCCTGGTGGTTGCTCCACATATACTTTTTCTTGGAGTTTACCATTCAGGAAAGCACTCTTCACGTCCATCTGATACACCATGAACTTATTGAACGCTGCGTACGCTAGAAACATGCGGATTGCTTCAAGATGGGCGACATGAGCGTATGTTTCATCAAAGTTAATACCCTCTTCTTGGCAATATCCTTGAGCTACGAGTCTGGCCTTGTTCCTTATCACAATGCCATTCTCATCCATCTTGTTTCTATAAACCCATCTAGTCCCAATAACTCCTTGATGAGTTGGTCTTGGCACTAGTGTCCAAACCTTATTTCGTTCAAATTGATTAAGCTCTTCTTGCATGGCTTCAATCCAACTTGGATCACTTAGCGCTTCATCCACTTTCTTAGGTTCCATTTGAGATAAAAAGCTTGCGAACATAGCCTCATTGAACGTAGCGGCTCTAGTCCTAACAGGCGCTCTAATATCTCCAATAATTTGCTCAGGTGGATGATCACGCAACCATAGTCTATCTGGTTGGAAAGGGTTAAGAGGTTGAACAGACGCTTGACTACCTTCTTGCGTAGGCGCTCCAAGTTCACAAATCCTTGTTTGCTCTTGATGATCACTCTCTTCATGATCATCAGCATTTCTTGCAATATTATCCATATTAACCTCACGAGTAATCTTAGGAGGTGGCACTGAGATCTCATCATCGTCGTCGCTGTCATCGTTAGTGGTGATCTTAGACGCTTGATGACACAGATCTTCAATTCCTACATCATTCACATTAACCTTACTCGGTTCTTGGTTAGCATCATCAAAAACAACATGAATAGATTCCTCAACCTTCGATTTGATCTTATTTTGCATGCGAAAATTCTTTCCATTCTTGGCGTAGCTTAGAAAGATTCTCTCATCCACTTTAGGATCAAATGTCTTTAGACTTTGGGATCCATTATTATGGATAAAGCATTTAGAACCAAAGACGTGAAAATATAAAACATTTGGCTTACGTCCCTTCCACAGTTCACATGGAGTTTTCCCATGCTGTTTGTTGATCATGCAAAGGTTTTGAGTATAACATGCAGTGTTGATCGGTTCAGCCCAAAACCTAGGAGCAAGCTTGGATTCTGCTAACATTGTCCTCGCGGCTTCCTTGAGCGTTCGGTTCCGGCGCTCAACAACACCATTTTGTTAGGGAGTTCTGGGAGCAGAATACTCATGATGTATTCCATTTTCTGCAGAAAACTTCTCAACAATCTTGTTAGTAAACTCAGTACCGTGATCGCTTCTTATTCTTGCAAATTTAAGATTTTTCAATATTTGAAGTTGTCGAATAAGCATTGTTAACTTGTTACATGTTTCATCTTTGGATGAAAGAAATTCCACCCAAGTAAATCGAGAGAAATCATCTACTATCACCAAAGTATACTTTTTACCGCTTACACTGATCGTTTGAACAAGTCCAAACAAATCCATGTGAAGTAGTTCAAGTATTCTAGAGGTAGATAGATGAGGTTTTCTCTTGAATGATGATTTAACTTGTTTACCCATTTGACAACCGTCACAAAGGCGATCCTTATGAAATGGTCCATTTGGTAATCCCTCTACAAGATTTTGACTTATAAGTTGAGAGATTGTTTTGAAGTTGAGGTGATTCATTTTTCTATGTCATAACCAACCCATTTTAGATTCATTTTTAGCAACAAAGCATGTTGGATTGTTATCAACTGTTGAACCCCAATCTACTAAATATACGTTGTTAGTTCTTTTACCCTTCAATTTAGTAGACTTAGTCTTAGCGTCATTTATATAGCAACAGTCACTTGAGAATATGACTTCAAAGCCTTTATCACAAAATTGACTTATGCTTAATAAATTGTGCTTTAGATCCTCAACAAAATAAACATCACTTATCATGATGTTCCCCCTATGCACAGTACCTATACCTTTGGTTTTACCTTTGGAGTTGTCACCAAATACAACCTGAGGACCATTGGCGGCTCGATAGTTGATCAGAAGATCTTTGGAACCAGTCATGTGCCTTGACAATCCACTATCGAAGTACCACACAGATGTATCGGCTCTAGCTCTAGGTACCTGCAATCAAAAGGGAAGTTCTATTTTTGTTCAGGTACCCATTGTTGCTTGGGTCCTTTAACATTAGTAGTATTGTTAGTTTGAATTAGAACTTTAGGAACCCATATTTGCCTGGTCTTGTAGGAATACTGGCCTTTTTGGGTTTCACAACGTGTTGTGTGTGTGTTTTTGGTGTATAATAATATCCTCGATTATAATAGTAGTCATAATCATAGTCATAATCATAATCATCATAGTATCGATAATATGATCTTGACTGTCTTCGATATTGACGCTGGTATTTCCTTGGCGCTGGCTTGGGTTGCACTTTTGGTGCTGAACGCTTAGTGCTTGATTCACAATGGTCAGACTTATCTTTAGCCTTTTGAGCGTTTGGATAGACCCATCTTTGTGAATAATTTGCCTTAGCCTTACCCTTGTCTGAGTCAGCTTTGACTTTCTCATTTGGCCTCTTACCATTGTCGCTAGGTTCATTTTGTGTTTGACCTTGTGAACCTTTCTCCACAAAGATAACACCCTTTCCTTTGTTGTTTGCCGTAACATTAGATTTATTAGGTTGTTTACCGAGTTTATCGCATCCTAAACCGGTCTTTTCACCAAATAATCTAGTTACTTCAGTCACATTATCCAACTTTCTAGAAGCTTTTGATAATGATGAGATGAGCTGCTCTGATTTAGCAAGTCTAGCGATCAAATCAGCTTCTCTCTTGACTATTATATCAAGATCGCTTTTTAATTGAATAATTTTACTCTCAAGCGATTGGTTCTTCTCAATGCACTGTTGCTAATCCTGCAACTTTGCTTTGAGCGTTACTTTATCTCTTGTGAGTGATGAGATAATAGCGAGATCGTTTTGATATATTTTGGCAGCTTCTTGACATTTATTGTAGTATTCTTTGACTTTGTCAAGTAATTCATCATAAGAGAGAGGTATAGATAATCCATTGATTTCCTCAGGAGACACTTCATCATCTCTAGCCATGAGACATATGAGCGCTGAGTCATCTAATAGCTCATCATCATCACTACTCTCCTCTGATGATTCTAAATCTTCAGGTGCGGATGCTGGTTCTGATTCCGCTAGCAAACCTTGTTGACGAAGGTTGCTCCTGAATTGGTTTCTATCCAAGTAATCCTACCTTGAGGGCTTGGATACGTTTGGATAAGGGCAATTTACCTGGTAGTGCCCTGGTTTCCGGCAATTATAACAAAGATTAGTTTTCATCTTTTGTTCATTTGTTAACCTTGCAGTGTGTGGTTTTGAGACCACTGGAGCTGAGAGATTTTGAGTAGACGCTTGGTATTGAACAGGCGCTTGGGGTGAAGGAACAGAATACTGAGGAGCTTGAAACTGTTGTTGCACCGGAGAAGACGCTTGATATGAACTTTGTCCTTGATTATTGAAACCTTTTCCTTTCTTTTCATATCTCAAAAACTTTCTGAATCTATTCAGCAAAGCCAACTTCCCTTCTTCATTGATATCTAAATTCTTTCCTTTATTGCCCGATTTGCCTTTGATTGATGCTATAAGCGCTCCAGATTCAATCACCGGACTACTCACAACATCACTAGCAGAATTTAACTCAAACTCAAATGCTTTGAGCTCTGAAAAGCCGTCTTCTGGAGTTAGGAGATCCAACATATTTGATTCTCTCATAGCAGTTGTCTTCATCAAGAATTTACTTGGTAAACTTCTAAAGATCAACCACCATTTCTTGATTCTATAAATCCATTCCCAACGATGTAAGTTCTGTAACCAGAGCTGTAAATCTTATATCTAATTGCTCTAAAGTTTCATTGGGTAGTATCTTAAATCCGTTAATCTTTTCCTTAGCAATGGAAAGTTTGTTCTCTTTAATCTGAGCTGAACCATCACAAATTGTAGCCAACTTATCCCATATTTCTTTAGTGGTTTTGCATGACTTGATCTTGTTAAATAAGTTGTCATTATCACCAATAGCCGTATATAGAGCGTTGCGACCAACATTATCCAAATTAGCTCTTCGACGCTCATCTGAAGACCATTCTTGTTTCAATTTTTCAACGTAACAATCTGGAGTGTCTTCCGTGGCTCCAGGCGCTCTTGTGATAACTATATATATTTTGATTGGCCCATCTGAAATAATATCACACATGTCATTATCACATGAACAGAGATATGAAAATGTTTTGACTTTCCATGTGTCAAAATTTGACTCAGTCAGTTTGGGAACTTTAGCAAATGCCATGTTTAAAATCTAAAGCAACTAAGTTTGAAAAAGGATCTAAACAAGCAGTTATGCTTGGAATTTTTTTAAAAAAATTCAACTTTGACAGCTCTGATACAACTTGTTGGTCCCAAGTGGCATACGAAAGAGTCTAGAAGGGGGGGTTGAATAGACCCTGAAGTCTTTTTCGACTTAAAAAATCCGTATTAAAAAGGATTTTGGACGCTTAAAAAGTAAACGCTCGACTGAGAGTTTATTTAAAATATAGACGCTTAGGCTAAGCTTCTGATGAAGACTGTTTTTAGAAAGTTAACTTAGACTTCAAGATTTGAATGCTTTAACCAAGTAGGTTTAAGCGTTCCGTTCTTTAATCAGTGTTAGCACATCAGAATGATTTTTGTAGTCTTCCTTTTTATAAGGCTTTAGCGTCGCAGAAAGTGTATTTAGTTGATTAGTGTTTGATTAAGTTTTACTTGATCAGTTTATGATATGACAATATGAAAAACTGAATGTAAAGTAAAGAACACAATATTTGTAAGGTTCGTTGGGTGGTGTAATCCCAACTACGTCCTTCTTATCCTTGAAAACTTGGAGGCAATCTACTAAAATGATTCTCAAAGAATCACACAGAATCTTCTACAAATTAGGGAGAGATGGATGTTGATGACTTGAGCTCCTTGATCACACAGATTTCTGCTCCAAATCACTTCAATCCCCTTGTTTCTTTCACCCAGAAATATGGCAAGTATCCAACTTCGACTTCACACAGATCGCGAGGCTTGGATAAGGGTTTTTCTAAAAGGTTTGTTTGATTTTGATAAAGTTCAAACAACTAGGAATATCTCAGTAGTATTGTGGGTTTCTCTGAAAAGAATATTTGAGATATTAGTTGACTGTCTCAGGAATTGAAGAAAAGCAAAGAGAATGTTTTCTTGAAAATTCTGGCTTTTCTGAGAATTTAAGGAATGAGACTTCAATGCAACAGCAATTTGGCTTGGAAATTAATCGTGTTCTTGTTTTTGGCTTGTTGTTGAACTCCTATGTATAGGCATTCTTGGAGAAAGTGTCCGTTTGACACATGCACGAGCGCGTGTCTCTCACTTCCACGAGTGAACAACTTTTGTCCTTTTTCCTGAAAATCTGCTGCACAAAAGTTGGTGCCGCAGTCTTTGAATAGTTGACAGTCCAATAGGGTGGCTTCTCCGTACGTCTGAAATTGCTTATCACATTTAATGCTCTTATCAGCATTTAATGCATTTGAATTAAATACCCGTTAGCACTTAATGCATTGAGAATATTTGCATTAAACTCCTTCTGGATTTAGGAATAAATTCAGGTGAAATCAGTCATTGATAGACGCTTGTTCATCCTTGAATTACTTCTATCCTATAAGGTGACGCTTGGTGTAGCTGATCATTCTAGACGCTTGGAATCTTCATATTTATTCAAACTTCAGGTGCTTGAGTCTTCAAACTTTAGTTCTGATAAACTCACTCAGAACATATCAGACGCTTAGTCTAAGACAACTTAACCTAACAATCTAGAATAAAAATAAGACAAAGCTTATTACAAATCTAACGCTTCAAAGCTAAAAACAAACTTACATATTTTGGGGTCTAACAGAAAGTCCTAATTGTCATCATCAAAACATCTAACATGAAATTCCTAACAAATATATTAATTAATTAGATTAATTAATTAAGACTTTTATTTATTCAAGTGTTGGATAAATAAATTAATTAAGTTGATATGCTCAATTTAATTAAGCTTACGTCTAGAAAGCATTTAATTAATTGGAAGTGACTTTTAATTAATCTAGTATGGTGGATTAATTATTAAAAGGCTATTTTATTAAGCCTTGGTCGAAAATTTGGTGGAGGAAAATAATTAAAGAATTTAATTAATTTTCTTCTAGAAGGAAATAAGATTTCTTAGAGAGAAATCACCTTCAGTTTTTGCATACATCTTGGTGATTAATTTGGATGGCGATATGATATATATCCCGATACCTGCACTGTCTCGAGTGCTTGATCCATCGAAATTAGGATCAAAGGGGCAGTGCTTATGACATCAACTTCGAATTCTCCCAGGGTGTTCCCTTTGATAAATGGGTGATCAACTAAAAAGTCAGCTAATGCTTGACCGTTTATTATTTTTTGGGGTATGTAGATTAAATCAAATTGGAGCAAGCTAAGACTCCATTTACTCAATCGACCTTTAACCAAAGGTTGATTAATCATAAACTTAATAACGTCAGTCGGGGATACTACTTCAATAGAATATGCGGCAAAATAATGCCTCAATTTCACCGAAGCAAAGTATAGACTGAGGCACCATTTTTCTATCGAAGTATACCTCTTTTCAACATCGTTTAACAACCTGCTCAGATAGAAAACAGCTTGTTCATAGCCCCTGTCATTTTCTTGTACTAATAAACAGCCTATCGACATCTCTGCTGCCACTATATACAGTCTCAATTTTTTCCCTTTTCGAGAAGGAATCAACACCAGAGGTTGAGTTAAATATTTCTTTATAGCATCAAATACTTCTTTTTGTTTATCACCCCAGACAAACTCGTCATTATCTTTTAATCGTAACAAAGGGGAGAAAACTTCCGTCTTCCCGGCCAGATTAGCTATGAATCTTCGTAGAAAATTCACTTGTCCCAAGAAGCGCTGTAATTATTTTTTGTTCCCCGGAGGGTTTGCTTCTATGATAGCTTTGGCTTTGTTTCGATCTACCTCGATACCTCTATTATGGATCAAAAACCCTAAAAAATTCCCAGCTTCCACGCCGAAAGCACATTTCAAGGGATTCATTTTTAGTTGAAAATGCCTCATTCATTGGAAGGCTTCTATCAAAGATTGCATGTGCTCTCCATGACTTTGAGCTTTAACCACTACATCATCGATGTATATTTCCAAGGATTTTCCAATTAGATCGTGAAAAATATAATTCATAGTCCTTTGATATGTTGCCCCGACAATTTTTAAACCAAAAGGCATGACCCTCCATTCGAAGGTCCCTATGGAACCTGGACATCTAAAAGTTGTCTTATGCCTAGCTGCTTCGGAGATTTTTATTTGATAGTATCCCGAGTACCCATCCATAAAAGACATCACTTTATGTCTAACTGTCAAATCAATTAGTACGTCTGCCATTTGCATTGGGTATTCGTCCTTTGGCGTAGCTTTATTTAAGTCTCTAAAGTCGATGCATATTCATACTTTACCATTCTTTTTAATTACCGGTACTATATTTGCCACCCAGTCAACATATCGAGTAGGTCTAATGAATTTGGCTTCGACTAGCTTCTCTACTTCGTCTTTGATTGCTCCCATTAGATCTAGGGGTAAACGCCTCGGTGCTTGTATTACCGATCTGAATCCTGGATTAATCGATAACTCATGTCGAGCTATATTTGTATCGATTCCGGGCATCTCATGATGCGCCCAAGCGAAACAATCTTTAAACTGATGTAACACTTTGATTAATTCATCTTTCTCTTTTCGGTCCATTTCTCGAACTTATGTATGTTTTTCGAGGATTTTCGATTGTTCCTAAATTGACTTCCTCTAAACGATCTTGAACATTTTTTCTGATACTTTCATCTGGTTCTAAAATCCCTTGTTCGATATCCTTATTAAGGTTTTCATCTTGCGAGTTTGTCATGCATATTCCATTTCGAGAGTTTGTCAGGCATACTTCATTTTGAGAGTTCGTTGTACAGACATTCGAATCGCATTCGTTACAACTAAGAGAATCAAGATTATAACTATACATCTTCGATTTGACCTTTTCAATACTTAGCCTTCGAAAAACATTAAGAATAACATCGTCATTGATTATGTTATACTTCTCCATAAATAACAGAAATTGTTCTTAGCAATACAAACTCTCTAAACTTACCCTAACTCGGTGTTAGCTAGCTTAAGGTCTATCTCGAGCGTAGACTCTCCTTGGAAATGTTTTCCTCCTTCTTCGTCTGCCTTTTGATGGCTGGCTCCCTGAAACTCAATTGGTCACTTTCTTCGAGCTTCCTTGCTTCATACTTTTCTCTGGGCTAGTCATGACTTTGAGTACTTTCTCTTCCTCGTCTGCCTCTTCTTTTGCTGGGAACTCAGCCGGCACCACGGTCACCATGTCCACATTCCTGTCATCCTTGAATTGCAATGCTCTTTCCAATGAAGCTTCTTTCGCCTTAAGATCAGCTTTGCTTGTCGATTCTTCATATGGCATATCTCCTAACAAAATGTCTAGGTCGTCCCCAGATTCGAAATCCCCCAATTCTTCATCGTCTTCGTTTTGGATACCTTTTCCTTTCAAGCTTGCCTCTTTCAGCTGGTCGCTCAACTGATCAATATCTTTTTCCACATCCTCCTGACTTGGGTTCCTCACTATTTTTTATTTTAGGATCCCTTTCGCTAAGGCCTCTTCCTCTACCCTTTGATTAGCAATCACTGCCTCCTGTTGCATTTATAAGGCCACTGCTGCTCGAGAGTAAGCCACTTGCTGGGCGATAACCTTCGAAGGGTCATCTCTCTTATTTTCGAACTGATTGTGATATCCACCCAGACAATCAAAGGGCGAGTTCCTACCAGTC
Source organism: Buddleja alternifolia (assembly GCA_019426215.1). Lineage (NCBI taxonomy): Eukaryota > Viridiplantae > Streptophyta > Magnoliopsida > Lamiales > Scrophulariaceae > Buddleja > Buddleja alternifolia. Next base: position 62,252,689 of record CM033390.1, read on the forward strand.
GGTGCAAATTTTCCATATCCTCTTCCTTCTCTTCCCCGAAAATGCCTATTATAAGGCATTAATCCGAGGAATTGATCACTAGTTTCGTGTCTCCGTCTTTTGTTCCATTCCCTTTGATATGCCGGAACCCAGTTAGGATCATTCGGAATCACTTGCAGTCTCACCAACTCGGAATGCAAAATGTCGGCACATTGATTGCATAACACCTTCTGTACTTGAGTCAAACTATTTACCACTTTCATAGGAGTTTGGTAAATAGTTTCGCGCACAGGGGTTTCAAGTGCCTCCTTGTACGACATTTCTTCGCCCTTTCGAGTTGGTCCTTTCGCCTCAACTGTTGATTCTTTTTCCTTTGGTTTCCCTTCTTGGTCGAAGTCCAAGATCCTTTTGTCAATCCCTGAAAGGCTTATCGTGCCTCTTTCATATTGCTTCGCTACGAAGCGCCTAAAAATTTGGCACTGATCGTAGTATGCATAGTATTCATATGCCATCTACACATGCCTTCCAATCCCTCATCTTTCACCTTCGGGAAAGTCAAAACTCCTTCATCGATCAGCCTGTTGAACAATCGATTCGCCAACTTGGACTCTTTTTGTGCCTGTAAATCAGAATGTTCAGAAATGTTAACGTCTACAGTGTTTATCTCGAAATTCAAAACAGAAAAAGGATCTTCGTCAATATTTATTTTTTGAGCATCCGGAAAAATGATATCTTTCGAATCTAACTTTTCTTGTATTAGATTTCTAAACATACACATTCATTCATCTCGTGAGAGAAGGTAATTTACCATTTACAGTATGGTTTTCCCTTAGTCTCTGTTTTTGAAAGGATTCGATGTTTCCCCTTCAACCTAAGTTTTTTATTCGCAAGGAACCAGCCGAATATTCGCTCGGTCTTAGTCACATCGAAACTATATTCTTTTTCTTTCTTTGTTTGTAAAGAACCTGTAGCTATACAGTCATTTCTTTCTAGAGCCCCACATTGAAATGGGGTTCCCTCAACGAATTCTACCAGATCAATTTCATAGGTATCTTCGAATGCCCATGGAATTCCAACTTCAAAGGTATTGAACCCTTGATGTTTTCTATGGCTTTCTTCTCTTAACATGTTTTCGTATCTTATCGCGCTCTCTGCTAAACTTCTAAAGTCGGAAAAAGGCATATCGTCGAATCTAAGCCTATAATCGAAAGACATATTCTGTTGTGCTAGTTGTACAAATTTCGATTCAAGTAAATTAAGGTGACATTTAACCCTAGCCTTCTTAAACCGCGAGAGGAATTCTTCGCCGATTCCCTCACATTTTGTCTTATCTTGGCAAGATCACTCATCGAGATCCCATGATCCGTTCGAGCGAAGTGATTTTGAAATTGGAACTGCATTTCGTCCCAACTATGTATAGAGCTGACCCCATCAATGAACTGGGAAAAAGCCTTAGTTTAAGAAATTCTTGGTCTGCAGCCTCTCGACATTAACAAGTGAATCTAGATAAATGTTCGAGGGCTGATATATGGTCATCCCCTGAAAACAGAGTGAAATCAGGGATCTTATAGTTTCGAGAAAATGGAAAATTTCTATCTATCCAGTTGGGATACGGTTTTCCCGGTATCATCCTATGATTCCTTCGAAAATCGGGCCCGTACATTGTCTCAATGATCATTTGGAGGTATTTTGAAATTATTACCATAATTGTTAGTGGGGTAAGTCGCTGGTATTTGCGCATAACTAATCGATGGGGTATTAAAGCAAGGTCTCGGAGGTTGTGTCGAAAATTGATTAGTATTAAAATTTGGGAGAGTATTCGAAGGAGGATGCATATTTTGGGTAAAACCTTGCTGTCCTATTGCTGTTTGCCCCCCAAGTATGGATGGATTCGAATTCGAAACATTGGGCTCATTTGTATTCGAGGTTTGACCTATCTTGAACTGACTATTCCTACTTCTGTTTTCTCTAGGGTAACCTGGTGGTTGCTTTCCTGAATTTAAGTGTCTAATCTGAGTCATCGGTTCAACTAACACTAATTGAGTTACTTTTTCCACCAACACATTATATCTATTAATTAAGGGCTCGAGTGCCGACACTACCTGGGCATTTATCATACCGAAAAATAGATCGCAGGTTTGATTAAAAATCTCTCCTAATTCGGTTATCACTCGAGTAACCTCTCGGGCGAGGCCTTCTCAAGCACTTACAACAATATCTGTACTATTGTTGTAAATATGCGAGCAGATTCCTGAGCCAAGGCCCGATATTGATCATTGAATTCTCTTCGCTGATCTTCTCGAGCACTTGCCAGAGTTTGCTTCATAACCCGAACAAACTGTTGGTACATCTTATCTGCCCTAACCTTATGTTTCGAGATGGGTTGGTTTTCCAGATCCTCGCCGAGTTCATCTATGGCGGAATCTTCAGACATTTTTACGTCTTTATCAAGAGTAAATTTAGCACAAAAATATATCCTCTGTGGTCGCCAAAAACTTGTTTCGTTTTAAAAACAAACTAGACTAGGGTGGATGCGAATGTTCGTCCCGAACCCCCGTGATAATCTATATTTTGAGATTACCTTTCAACCCCCGTCTTCGATTCGCTACAAGGTGGTTCAAGCCTTTATGACACAATGATTTCGAATGTGAAAGTGAAGAATGAAAACTTAAGTCAAGATACAAATTACCTATCAAATACTTAAATCTGAAAAAAGGATAATTTATACCTCCATGAAAGTCTTCGATTCTGAAGAGATTACAAACAAACGAGTGCCGGTACAAGCTTTGGAAGCCAAATCCAGCAATTCTTGACAAACTGTTACAAACTAGAATTATCGTTACTTTACTCTAAAAACTACTTCTAGTTAGAGCTACTCCTAAGAAGAAAATATAAAGTTGTTGATGATTTTTGTCTTTCCTCTTTTCTTTCCCTTTTTCGTATTTATCTCAGCTCCGCGATCCCATATCCTTAACCGCTGGGAACTGCCTCCAACTTCCTTTTCAATATTCTCTCGTCTTGACGGGTTTTCTTTCTTGTGGGATTTTCAGCCCTCTGGACCTGTCTTTTGAGTCTATTCCTTGGAGCCCAAGATGTTATTCTGTGAAACCTGGGCTTTATTGGGCTTCTTTTATTTCAAACTACTTATATAAGTTGACTTTATAATGGGCCTAATCTTTTATCTTGAGTCCATTATTTGAGGTTGGGCTATCTGAGTTTTTTAATTCACAAAAACCCAGTTTTGTTTTTAATGTAAACAGATGTATTTCATTAATTTAACATATTGTAAATTTTTCATTGGAAAAACATTTGGGTGAATTTAAGAGGGAGTAAAAGGATAAATTTTCTTATGAGTTTGACCACTATTCACTAATTAAACACACATATACTTAAAATTGCTCGCATTAAATTGCAATGCAAAATAAGAAACATTTAATTTGTTTTAATTTCATGCATATATAAATTAATTAATTACAAAACGATCTAGTAACTCCCTACCACACTGATCAATAATGTGAGGAGCTAGCTAGTGTGATTGAGCACACATATATATATAAGCTGCAAATTAAGTATAATTGGTCCTTGTAATCTAATTAAAGATCTCAAGTACAAGGAATTCTATGTGCTAGAAATATAATAGAACAACCAACCATTAATTACCGGCTGAAAACAGGATATATATGACAGAATCAACTTGTGTATATATATAGTGATGATTAGAATTAATTTCCCTAATTAATATTATCTGCTATAGATGTGAATTATATATCCAAATGAATGTTAGTATATATTAATGATCCCAAATGGAATAGTAGTAATCCATTTGATCATCCCATTCTTCTTCCACTTGAGAATAAAGTATAGGAGGAGGTTGAGGTTCTCCTAGGCCTAGGCCTACTAATGATGCACCAGCAGCACCTCCTACTTCCATCCACATTTCAAGTGGTGATTCATTTATAGCTTGAATTTGGGTCTCCGATAACCCTACTCTTACTGCAGCAGCAGCTGGTACCACGCCACCGCCACCACCAATCCCCTCTTGCCCCCTCCTCCGCATCAGCTTGGCTGCCTCCTGAGCCGCCAGCTGAATGTCCGCAGCATTTTGGCTCAACGGTTTTGGAAGACTGTCCACCAATTCGGGGAAGTTGAGTCGTGCACTCGGCCCTTTCAGCTGCAATGCCGCCACGTCGTAGGCTGCAGCTGCCATTTCTGCCTCCTCATAGCTTCCCAGCCAAATTCGGCTCTTTTTACCTGGTTCACGGATTTCAGAAACCCATTTCCCCCATTTTCGCTTCCTAACTCCTATATATTCATTAATCACACCACCACCTTCTACTTGTTTCATTTCTGTGATTTTCTTATTTAGTTGTGTTTTCAAGAAGAAAAGATTGAATGATTTATTTATATGTGTAGAGGAGTACTACTGTGTGCAATCAAAAGCATGGGAAAAATGTTTGTTAAGTATCAAGTGAGGTTCCTTCCACGTAGTTGCATGAAATTAAGTGGATTGAAGTTGTATTACAGAATGAATGGATAGATACTTGTGTAATTTAGAGATTTTGCAATGTGCAATCATTACTCGCCACGTGTCCTTGATTTGATATAAGCCGTAAAATATACAAAAGACGGTTAGTTTCATTAATCGATTACCTCTTGTTTACGTTTGAACATTTCAATTTACACGGACAGCATTGAAATTAATTAATGTTAAAAAGTAGTTTTCGCTTTAGGTTATAAATTAGAAATTATAAAGAAGAAGAAGAATCGCAGGGCCACATGAAAATGAATTCTTGGTCATATATACTGAACTTTACAGATTTATTGATATCGTACTAGACGTAATGGCATGAAGCTGGTTTGACCGCAAAGTTTGGACGTACATTTTAATGTCGACACAAATGATAATTTGGAGTTGTTTTTTTTAGCGCGCGCCCGCGTGTATATATATATGTGTATATACATATTTGTTCTAGATCATTTTCGATTTTGTAGTGAATTTTAGTGTGTTTTTTCCCCCTCAATATTGGATGAGAACTTCCAAGATATTTAGGTAATGCAGTTGAATAACAGATTCAGATTTGTGTATAAAACAAATTTCCCATTTATATTTTATGATCGATATTAAGGCAGTATTATTTTCTTATTACTATTTTTTCAAGTTTATCAGCTTTTGTATAAGACAATTGGACTTAGCCCCCCAATTAATCCCTCTTCTCAATGGTTTTTCATGATATCAATTCAGTTGTCATGATCATGAAAGAGAGATTAATTAGAGTAATGAAGGAAAGGATTAATATTTTGGGGAAGCTAATGGTTAGTCTTAGATAACAAAAGATATATGTTAAAAGCAAGATGATGATTAATAATCATTAATCAGAAGATGATCAGTATAAAGTTGTTAACTTTAATTTGTGGTCCATAACATAACACATAAATAACGCACCTTTATGTTCCCTATTGATAATAACAGAGTATGACTTGACTAATGACTATATAATTATTAGCAACCAAAATGGGAGACCATATCAAAGTTGAGCTGGATCTTACCACATTTCCATCTTCATATGTCTGTCTCCCATTACTCCTTATCTTTTAGTACGATTTATTAATTATTAATTCTTTTCTGAATTTTAATTTTATGGTTAGTTTTTGCTCAACATCTTTTAATTTTAACCACGTGCTCTCTAATTTAAGTAAGTTCTAGTAATTAATCAGTAGTGTGAAAGCGAGAAGATTTGCTGTATGGTGACATATATTTCTCTTTAAACACCGCCACCGGCACCTACCCCGACGTACGTTACGTCGACTTGGAGAAAGTCTTGCATCCGTGCAATTCTTCTTCTTTTTCTTTTTTTTTTGATTGGTGGGTGGTGGTGGGGGTAGGGGCGTAGGGTTCTTGGTGTGACGGTGACTGGAGTGTTTGCGAGATTATGAAACTTCGAATTTGCAACTAAATTTACTATTGTTTTCCACTTTTAATCATGCTATCATAAGGAGAAGAACTTAATTTTATTCTTTTCTACTTCATAAAATTGTACTTGCAAGCATTCATCTGTAGATGTACGTGTTTTAGCTAGTCTAATAATTCTTTCCTGCTAAATCCCTTAGAGAGAGTTATGGGGTACGTTAAATTAAGTTCAAGACTTGGGAAAATGACTCTTATGGTCCCTCTTCTTTATAGTTAGTCTCACTTTGGTCCTTCATCTAATAAAAATGGCACATTAGTCCTTTTTCTATAAAATATGTGTCACTATAGTCCTTCGTTCCCTTTTGTTTATTTCAAATTGGCCCCAATCTTTTAATCCTTTTCAATTTAGTCTTTTAAACAATTCATGACATAAAATAATCCTTATTCTTTGAAGATTTAGCAAAAAAAAATTCATATTGATTAGGCCCAACATGCTTCTGAAATCGAATTAGATATACATAAATCTATACCCTTGTTTGACCGCCTTATCGCCGGGTATTCCAAGTCCTCGGTTTTACGGACTTATTCCAACCACACAACCGCAACTAATGATTCGCAGTCCTTGGCTCCTTCAGCGATACACAGCACAGCCCAATTTCGTTTCCTACCTCTGGGCGTAGAAGATATAAACATATATACATATAATTGCTATTTTGGACAACTAGTTGGACAAAGTCTTTGCTTTTATTGATGAAATATAAATCAAAATTACATAATATTATTCTTCTCTGTTATTGGAGGAGAAAACCTTTAGCCTCTCATGAGAGGGCTACTACTGGGGAAATCCCCATACACTTGTTTAAGAAAAACTTAAAGAAGAAAGATTACAACTTTTTTTTTGAATAATTGTTTTATGAAAGAGTTGGAGAAGTTTTCTGATGATCTCCATCTGCTTCCGTCTTCCCTTCTTTAGACATCAAATTCAGATTCCAAATGCGGACTCCAAAGTTTGTTTAATATTTTGACGTCATTGCATACGTCAATCTTTAATGCGCGTGGGTCCCTGTGTCTACCACTTTGTCTGCCATGCCTATCCTTTTTACAGCTGTGTCCTTTTACAGTTGTCCTCTTTAATCAATCACATGATTGATTCTTCACTTATTGCACCTGACTATTCAGGCCTTTTTCTTTTACATGATTTTACCATGGTTTGTGAAAACCCCGGGGGTAAAACTTATTTTTTCCCTTATCCTTGTCGGATTCGGGTTTCATCTTGGTAACTCATATTTTTGTACCAAATAAGGGTTTTTCTTGGAATTCACAACTTGAACACTCCTGATTGTGCCATAGATCAACATGCATCTTGTTGCAAATCTTTTTCCTGGTAGCTTCAGTTGCTAGTAACTTGTTTTCCCAGATCAACATCTGCTTTTGTTCAAAGTGCTTTTCTGCGAATTCAGTACTTTTCCCTGTCATGGAGTTTAACAGGAATGATTCATTCACTGAGTTTGAAAATATTTTGAATGGATACTTGACATTGTCCATCTCTGTAAGATAGACCCACATTCCCCATGCTCTTCTGGTTGAAATATCATCTTCATTGATAACACTGACCAAAGGAGCATCTCCTATTGCAACCTTAATCCTATTATAGGCTTCCATGTCTGGTCTCTGTAACTTAATAAAATGAAACACTGGATGAGACCCTTTTCCTGTAATTTCTGGAGCTGCTGAAATAAATTTTAACTCCAGGATATCACCCCTCTTGAGGTGTTGGTTGTTTTGCCATGAATCATACACGACACTGGAAATCCAATCCGGAAGTTTGGATATTTCCGAAAAACCTGGTGACATAGTATGTATTGAAGCTAATGCCCTAAATTTATACCATTCTCGGACCTCGTCTGGATTAGATCCTTCCTTCATCCAAATCCTAAGATATTTCCCTGATATTTCTACCAAGGACTTATTAGGATTTATCCCTTTTCTTGAGATTAATTTTTCCCAAGAACATCGATAAACCTGCCAATGCAAATTAATTTTGTCAGTATTAACCTTAGAGGTGTCTGTCTGTGGCCTAAGGTTAATCTATCCCTCTTTTACCCCAGAGGTGCCAGGTTGACTTGAAACAATAGAAATGTGAACTCTTGATTGTTCAATTGTTTTCTTTTTCTCAGAATCTGAGAATGGACTTGTGCAAGTGGTATTTGAATCCACCGCTCCGGGTATAGAGCCCCGTTCTCTAAACGTAGGTGTAGAGTCCTGCTCTCGTAATTCGCGAGTCATCACTGAAGATGATGCCATTCGAATTGGCTCTTGTAACGTAGTCCATAACTGAGTCATGACATACATTGTTCTATTGATTGTGTCCTGGACTGTGCCCAGATCAGCTCGTTGTACATGGCCAGCTACTTCAGCGTTAGTTGATAACTGTCCAAACTTTTTGTCAAGTTCCTCAAGGTTTTCCCTGAGATGTCTGTATCTCGCGATGATGGAATTAGCTTCAGTTACTTCCATCTCTTGTCAGGAAATCTGCAAGAACATTCTCATGAGATTTCACAATAATAATGTCAAAACAATAATATTGACATTTAGCTTGCCATCTGATAATGGGCAGATTCGCGTTGCCGATAGAGCAGAAGAACGTGTTAGCCAGAGATCGAGAAGGCAGAGTTACAATGCCAAGAAAGCAAATCCACATAGCCAGAGGCGAGATGGCAGAAGATGCATAAGCGGAGAACCGGGGTGGCAGGACTGTGGAGGCATGACCACGTAGAAAGAAATCGTGAAGACAGGAAACGATGCTGGGATGGGTTGACTATGGGGCCAGAAGTCATAGTAGTAGGATGTGAAGCCAGGTACATTCACAGAGCCGGGGGGTTTGTTGGCAGATGGATCGAACATAGCTTGTACAGTGGGAGCATCAAACAGATATGTGGAGGATCCGAGTTGCCATTGAAAAACCAAAGATATTGACAGAGAGATGTGACATAGCTTGTGCAGTGGGAGCATCGAGCAGAGGTGTCTGTGACCCAAGATAGCCATTGGAAAAGTCCTTGGAATAGGTCTCCAAGTGGGAGATTTTTGTGGAGACTGATTGATACGTTGGAATTCGAGGAAAGTCAAGGAGCCAAGAGGCAAGTCAAAACAGAGCCAAAGAAAGGAAAATGAGGGTTGACCAAGTCAACATCGTGGCGTTTCGGCCAGAACACTGTGGTGTTGGTGGCAGAGTTGCAACGTTGTGGCGTTCACGTGGTGGCAGGTCGAACGCCGCATTGTTTTGGCCAAACGCCGAGGCATTCGTGGCAGTCAGTCAAAGATGCATTTTTGGGCTGTATTTTCGAGGGATTGGGTTTCTTTATTGGTTGACTTGTGATTTGGCAGATGACTTGTATTAGGTGTGTTTTTCTGATTACCTAAGAATAGGATTGTGTTTCCTATTTAAATTAGGGTTTTTCTTTCCTTATGTATCAAGTCTTTCACTTATAAATAGGACTTGTATCAATATAATTCATGTGATTCTCTAGTTAGACCCAGAATTAAAAGATGTAGTCTAGAGTTTGTCCGTGGATGTAGGCAAATTATGCCGAACTACGTAAAATCCTTGTGTTGTCATTCTTTTATGCTTCTTGACATGCCTTGTTTTAACTTTTTTTCATGCTCAGATGACCTACTATTCCTAACATAACATACATATATACATAAAGCAGCTCCATTGACCTCATATAATTCATTTTTATTGCATAATTATATTAATGGAAAGGTGAAAATTTTAAGTGTGTGTGTATATGTGTGTGTGTATATATATACATATATATATATATATATATGTTAATAGCTAGTATTATCTCCAAAGTTAGTAGTGAAAACTAGCAGTCTTTAGGTTTTGAAAATATTAAAAATATTAATCGAAAAGCTCGTTATGTTTGGAAATTAGAAATAATAAAATTTAGGATAGAGGAAATGTATTAAAGATCAATGAAGCAATATTGAGTATAACCATTTGTTTTTATGCTTGAAAACGCGTGGCTAGAATCACGAGAGACCTTTGTATCTTATAAATTATTGTTTTCCTTTGGTTAATGATTGTCATACAATTGAATGGAGACCAGACCATAGTCCACAAACCAATACCATATGCTTTCTAATATATATATATATATATATATATATATAGGATGTGGATCAAATACATCCCTATAGTTTAGGTAAGATATAAGACTCAATCTAGATCATTTAAACCATTTGATCTCAAGGTCCATATTTAAAGGCATTATTTCGGATTTTATATTTAATTCAATGATGATGGGGGCATTTTGGTCAATAGGTCTAACAAATCCATGATAATAACATGCAGGAACCAAATCAAATCCCTTATTTTACGCAATAAAATATTCTTCTTCCATTTTTAATTACTCCTTCCAAGTTCAGTAAACAAAAGATACGTTTGATACAGAAAATAATAAATTCATATTCAATTCATATATCATCAATTCATCATCGGCAATTTCATCTCGCATCGGCAATTTCAGCTCGGAATCATCGACAATTCATCATTAATATAAGATATATTAATCTGCAATTCATCATCGTCAATTCACGCGGTAAAAGTTACATACAGTAGTTGTTTGTATGTATTTTTTGTGTGTTCATTTTCGTCTTCTGTTAAATTTTGTGAAATGATTAGGTCTTTTTATTTCATGAAGTGAATTTGATACTTTCATAACAGAATTCGTCTTCTGTTATAAGAATTCATTTTATGAGTTGATTATTTATGAAGTGAATTTGATATTTGCATGCGTAGAGGTTTGTTAACCGTCCGTAACAACACGGAATCGAACAAATAATATAGTGAAAGTAAGATCGTCTCCACAGGGAAGGTTATCAAGTACCAAACAAAGTTTATCTTATTATTTAAACTATCGATTATCAAAGATTTGAGATTTTAACTAATTAAAAGCCGGAATTTATAAAACAGAATTAATTATAAATAATTAACACAAATATAATTAAAACGAACAATCAATTAATGAAAGGCCTAGGGATTAAGATTTCATCAAGGTATTTCTATGGATTATTGACTTTCAATGGATTATTGACTTTCAATGGATTATCATTCTTGTTTAAATTAAAGACCCAATTTCCTTAAATACATGAATACTCTCCCGAGATCTTCATGAGTACCCACCTAAATTAATTAACGTCACTCCCATGATCAAAAACTAATTTAGATGAATCCATTAAGTTCTATGAATATTGTTTAACTAGTCTCATGCAAAATTACCAATATCCCTATTAAGCAATTTACACATGTCTATTAAATCTGAACCGATAAACTAATTCACCTCCCGGTACTTCTTAATTCATCTTAAATCATGCAATTGGTGATCAAGCAATTACAAGCATTAAACACTCATTAATAGATAAACCAAACAAGAAATCACATCCATAAATCATCGATAATCCAAATCAATACACAAGACTACATCTTAAACTCTAGAAAATAATTTAGCTATGCATAATTAAAGAAAAACAAGAAATAAATTGCATAAACGTAAAGTTACTCATGTTCAACAATGGAGGATTGGAAGAATACAACTTGAGAAGATGAAGTTTTTCTCCAAGAACTCCTCTCCAAGATCTATTTTTCTCTTCTTCAAGATCTACTCTCCAAGATCTACTTTTTTTCAAGAATGATCACTCTTCCACCTCCTCTAGCCTATAAAACGTTTTGCCACTTTTTTTTAACTAAAAAGGAGTCTTAGATACATAAATTATGCCCATCCAAGTCATAAAATCGGCCCACAAAAATATAAAAATCCACAGCTGCACAGCTGTGCAAAATATCTACACAACTGTGTAATCTGCCTGTGCAGAATTTTATCTCTTCATTTTTCTTTAACGAAACATTCTCGTTTGGCCTTTCTAATGCATTTCTTCACATCCTCTTGGATAACTTTCATTATTCTCGTAATAAATACTCCTTTAACTCATCAAAATCATCGCTTTTATGCCTACAAAAGCATTGAAACGACTTAGAAATCAAAATACGTAAATTAGGTTAAAAATAAAGGAAAAGACTAACAACAAGGCATAAAATAAAGATAAATGTGAGGTAAATTATAATGAAAATATGTAAAATATGAGACCTAACAAGGTTCATTTGATATTGACATACAATTAGTGAATTATTTACTACAGTGTGTGATTATTGACATACAATTAGTGATTTTAAACCATTATACAGTATCTTATAACCTAGTATACAGTACCATATATATGAATATACAGTATCATATAACTCATTATACAATGAATACAATAGCTAATTAATTCATTATATAATAGTTAATAAGCAAATATACAATAAATACAAACAAGATAAAGTAAGGAAATAACGATATTAAATAAAAATAAAAATAAAAATCCGACTGAAAACACAAAAACGCGAAAAAACCTAGTAAAACGATGGAATTTGGGCCCGAGAGGGTCGTGCTCAGCATACTTATGATAAGTATCTGAGTTGTTTTTAAAACGACATTTCCTTCAAGATTGAAGTAGAGCTCGGGCCAAATTCCAAAAACAGTTTTTGCCTTTCGAAAATTTAAAATATATATTTTATTATTATTTTTTAAAGCAAAATACAGTACATGAGTGGTGATATACAATGAGGTATTTAATGACATCACAATTAGTGATTTTTTAAACCATTATACAGTAGTTTGTACACCATTATACAGTAGTTTGTAAATCATTATACAGTAAATACAACCGTAATATACAGTGTGTGATTAGTGACATACAATTAGTGATTTCAAGGTCCAGATTTAATGGGATGTATTTGACATACAATTAGTTGCTGATTCTATCCAGCAAGAGATCTGTCGGCTTAAACCATGTACGTCTTAACAAATGTGTTAATAATTCTGATTCAGAATGAAAGAATGATCTATTTAGCAAATGTATTGATTCTCTGACTTTTATCACCATAATTCCTCAATTGAACTATGAACTGTTAACTCCTCATGTAACCTCAATTCAATTTAATTCTATCTATCAACTTCTGCAAAAATTAAAAACATATTTCAAAATTATAGTTGAAAGTGGCACAAAATGACATAAAGAAAACACAGCATAATCTGTCAAAATAAAAGCAATTGAATTTCATCTTTTTACACTAATAGGTTACACATAAGCATTAAAATTAAAGTTTAAAGCCCAAAAAGAAAAGAACAAGTCCCATACTCTGCATGGAAACTAATAAAAGACAATATTACAAATAAGGAAATAATAATTAATCAGTTCTAATCAATCTGCCCCTCCACAGCGCCAAAATTCTTCTTCCTTCTTTCATACACGCGTATGCCACTTATCCCCACGTCATCAATCCCGCGCGCCATGTCACCTGCCACATTATACAGTGACATGTAAAATATTATACAGAATATTATAACACATTATACAGTATCATATAACCCAATATACAGTGTGTGTTTAAACATCATACAAATACAATATAATAAACCATTATACATTATATTATAAGACATTATACAGTAGCGTGCAAAGCAATATACAGTGTGTGCACACACATAATACAGTAACATTACACACACTAATTCAAAAATAAACAGCATGATTTACACAAATATGCACACAAAATCAATAAAAACACATTATTTGACCCCAATAAACAGCGTATAGATGCAGCGAATTAACCAAAAACATATTTTTTTAACAACAAATCAACAAAATACATGAATTCGTCCGTTATATGATCAAAAAACAAGTGAAAATGGACTATATAATCGGTACCTGTGACTCTCGATGGGGTTTTTGACCTCATTTTCTGCTAGGAAAAAGTTCGATTGGGTGCGATTTTTAGGGTTGATGGAGTGTGCGAAATCCGAATATGCAATTAGTTTTGGAAAGATATGGCTTAAATACAGATTTCAATCGTGATTTACAGTTGAGTTTCGTGGGTTTAAATGTGAGACATTTTAGGGTGATTGTGGAGTTAATTTAGGAGGAGATTGGATGTATAATAGTGTGTATTTTACATTTCTACCCCTCTGCCAGTTACAACATGTTTCCCGCGCGTGTTCTAGTGTTTAATTTGGACTGTTAGATTTAATTGATCCAATGGTGTATATTGGGTCTTATATCTTATCTAATACAGGGTATGTATTAGATCTTGACCATATATATATATATATATATCTCAATTTTGAACGCGTGTATAACACATTCTCAAAAATAAATACTATATATATGTATTTATAAATTAATCTGCTACCCCCACTAGACCTCCACCACCCCTTTAAAGCTTTAAGACTTATAATATAAAAAAAATCAAAGATTTTATGAGAATGAAAATAACCTTGAAAGCTGCAAGTACTGAGTAAGGAATGGGGGTGGGGCATTAATAGTTGAGCTGGTGCGAGTCTACCTTCTAATATCACATGGACATCGACGTTGGGGTTGAAGTTAGGGATGGCAACAGGGCGGGACTTAGGACCCACCTCGTTAAGAAATTTCAATCCCTGGATTCGCCCTTGACTCGGTCATTACCCGTCCTGCCCCGCCCCGGACCCGCCGGGTACCCCGCGAGTCCGGGTACCTTCATAGGAATTTGGAGGAGGATATTTACACTGTTCAACCCGAAGGTTTTCTGGAGAATGAAAAAGAAAATCTTGTATGCAAGGCAGAGAAAAGCTTGTATAGTTTTAAGCAAGCTCCAAGACAATGATATAAGAAATTTGACACTATCATTGCTAGTAGTGGATACACTAGGTGTCAAATGCACCATTGTTGCTATTTTAAGAAGTTTAGGGATTGTTATGTCATCTTATTGCTTTATGTGGATAATATGTTAGTAGTTGGGTCTAACATGAGGGAAATCGATAAGCTAAAGAAGCAACTGTCTACTGAGTTTGAAATGAAGGACTTGGGAGCTACAAATACAATCCTCAGGATGAGGATTATCTGAGATAGGTCGAGTGGGAGTCTCAAGTTGACTCAAGAGGTACTTCCTAGATTTACAATCACAAATGCAAAGTCTAGAAGTACTCTTTTGGGGAGTCATTTCAAATTGAATAAGGAACAATCGCCTAAGACTGAGGAGGAGCGAGATCAAATGGAAAAGGTTCCTTATGCCTCTGCCATTGGAAGTTTGATGTACGCAATAGTGTGTACAAGACCGGATATAGCTCGTGCAGTGGGAGTTGCGAGCCCGTATATGGCTAATTAAGGGTTAAAGCATTGGGAAACAGTAAAGTGGCTACTGAGGTATTTAAGGGATACATCGAGTATGTGCTTGTGTTTTTTGGGCAGTAGTGTTACTTTAGAGGGCTTCATGGATGCAAATTTAGGAGGTGATCAAGATGGTCTGAAGAGTACATCGGGGTACATTTACACTTTGGGTGGCACTGCAATAAGATGGACTTCTAGGCTACAACAGTGTGTATCACTCTCCACAACCGAAGCCGAGTATATTGCTATTTCAGAAGCGGGTAAAGAGATAGTTTGGTTGAAGAACTTTCTAAGGGAGATTGACAAGGAGTAACGGGATTTTACACTTCATTGTGATATTTAAAGTTCCATTTGTTTAGCAAAGAATCCAGTGTTTCGCTCAAGGACTAAGCATATTCAATTGAAGTATCATCATATCCGAGAGATGATAGATGATGGGACTTTAGAGTTGCAGAAGGTGCTTGGTTCGAAGAATCCGGTGGATATGTTAACTCAAAGAGTTACCACCGAGAAACTGAAGTTTTGTATGGCCTCAGTTGGCCTCGAGTTTCTGTGATGAATGAGGCTAGTCTACACTAGAGGATACTTTCACATGGGTGGTGACGAAGTATGACAAGAGTTGAGGTGATCAGGATTGAAAGAGGATCGGGTTCGGATCGGAGTTTAAGGAAGAAAATAGGCAGAAAATGGGCGTTTCGGGTACTGGACTCGACGCTGCGGAGTTCCAGCCTGAACGCCGCGGCGTTCGCGGCAGAAGACCCTGGATGACAGCGTCGCGCCGTTCCGGCGGCGTGTTGACCAAATTTCGTAGAAAAGACGCTTTTTGAGCTATTTTAGGCTTGACTTTTGTTTCCTTCTTTGAATATAAGTCTTCCAAAACTCTACAAGAGTATATATACATACTCGTCTCTTGTAATATGTATCTCTCATCATATAATCAATAAAACATCTAGTGTAGACCGTGGACGTAGGCATTCTTGGCCGAACTACTTAAATCTTATGTCATTATCTTTTTAGCTTTTTCATTTATTTTTATTCGTCATTGATTTCTAACAAGCTACCTCTCCAATCCTAGAGGAAGCTCCAGTACTAATGGCGACAACCTTATCCTCCATATCTTCATGAGTAATATATATTGTGAATACAATATGATGAAGATTGAGAGCATAGATAGCTAGCTAGCTGCATGTAGAAGAATCGAATCCAAGGTGGTGAACACGTGTCGGACTTCAATGCAAACGCTGTTATTGACTACTGGACATGTTTTTGGAACTTAAGCTTCTGCATGCATATAACTAATGATGCATTAGTTATATGAATGAATTATACAGGGATTAGATTTTGTTGTGACTCCATTTCTTGAAATATTCCTTATATAAATAATTTTGACGTATATATATTTTCTCAATTTAGAAACAACGCCGGGCCGGATAACGACTCATGTGCTTGATCGGTCTAAAAAACTTTAGCAAGTTAAATTTTTGTGACTAAACTTGTGAAGACTTTTTAAAATATTCCCAATTTGAATACCCGCGACATTCTTTTTTTTTTTTTTTTTAAATTTTTTTGATGTGGTAGTTAGCCTCTACTCTATTGAATTCATTAATAAGTGACAATATATAACATAAGAACTTGACCTGACCGTTTCTGTGAATGTGTTAGTCTGTTAGAGCTAGGTGGCACATATATATTTATATATATCCTTTAACAATTTATGGGTCGCATGCATGTCATATTGCATCGCACGTCTGATGAAACATATGAGAAGAAATTAAGTTCTATGGTCAAACAAAAATCTTTCAATAATTCCTTCTGTTGTTTGTTTGCGTCTGTATTAATTTACTTACCGGCGGGAGAAATATTAATGGAGAAGAAAATTGATGAAGAACTCTGTTTTCATGCAACTAATTTCTGCAATATTCAGATTGAGCAGCTGTTGCTGCTTTCTCCCATTTAAGGTATATATGCTGCTGGCTGGGGCTGGCTATACTTAATTTTAAAAAAATGGGGGTTTTCATCTTATTTATAACAATCTATACATCAAAACCTTATAAACCAACGGTCAACCGCATTTTCAGGTGTCTGCTAAAACCATAATTAACTCTCTCTCTCTCTCTCTCTCTCTCTCTCCCTCCCTCCTTCTCTTTCTTAAAGATTTAATTTTTTCTAATTACATCCATTTCTTCCCGACTTCTGATCATCACACTTAGCCACATTATTATGCATCAATCAATAGTAAAATGCAGAAAAGCAATAGAGCGACTATTTTTTTTATTTTATGATTTCAAGAAAAATAAAACCTCTGTGGAACCCAAAATCTTGCATTAGGCATCTCCAAACCTTGATCAGAATTCCTGTATCAATCCATAGGCATATATTATCTTCAATATACATTCTTCGTTTTCTTTCCTTTTGGTGTATGTATGTATGTATCTATCTATCTATCTTCATATATATATATGCTTAAAATTCCAAGTCAAGTTGTATAAACCTTTTCATGTAAATAATGCTGGATTCTGGTCTGGGCTTTTTGACCTTTTATTCTTTGGCATTTCTGTTTCCTTACATTGTTTGATAATTGTAACTTCTTCTCCTTTTGAATCTTTCTAATAGGAACCTTATTACGATATATTATCATAACTAAATTTTGAGGGAAGATGTTTATGGTGGTATGACCAGGGCTGCCATGGATTCTTGCAAAATCTCAGGTCAGAAAGCCTGATTGATTTTGCACATCAGAAAAGAATATTCTTGAGAAAGGATGGGGGGCCTTTGTTCAAAGGAATCCGATGTCCATGATTATGATGCTGAATATGAAAAGAAGAAAGAAAATCAAGTAAACAAATCATCAATGATTGCTCCCTTGCAGAGAGAGGAGATTACAGTAGGAGTAGTAGTTAATCCCAAGTCTGAAGGTTCCCTTCATTCAACATCAAAGTCAACATTAGATTTGAATGTGAATTCTGTCCCGCCTGCAAACGTCGGGGAAAATGGGAAGACGAGAATCATTGAAAGGCCTAAAAAGGGGCATAAGAGGTGTTTAACCATGGATTTAGGAGGAGTCCAGATTATAAATATGCCGAATGGTAGCAAAGGAGAGCAGGTTGCTGCAGGTTGGCCATCATGGCTAGCTTCAGTTGCAGGAGAGGCTATTCACGGTTGGGCTCCTCGCTGTCCTGATTCATATCAGAAAATAAACAAAGTCAGTTCTATCATTAACTTCTTCCATCTTAATTCTTGTTTCCTCATCTTTAGTTCTATATGTAACATATCTGTTCTTATTCTTTTTGACACCATTTACTTTTTTTAAAAAAAGTTGTCCACTTTTATGCAGATTGGCCAAGGAACTTACAGTAGTGTTTACAGGGCTCGTGACTTAACAAGTGAGAAAATTGTAGCGATGAAAAAAGTAAGGTTTGTTAATATGGATCCAGAGAGTGTTCGTTTCATGGCAAGGGAGATTTGCATCCTGCGTAGGTTAGACCATCCTAATGTCATGAAGCTTGAAGCGCTTGTGACATCAAAAATTTCAGGAAGCTTGTATCTTGTGTTTGAGTACATGGAGCATGATCTTGCTGGACTTCTAGCGTCGCCAAAGGTCAAATTTACCGAATCACAGGTGCATATCTTTTTCCATTAGAGTAAATACAGGATTTATCCCTTTTCTATTCAGAACTCTTATCCTATATGACACTTGTATTGTCGTTGCAGATTAAATGTTATGCTCAGCAAATGTTCTTGGGACTAGAACACTGCCATAATCGTGGTGTTCTTCATAGAGATATTAAGGGCTCAAATCTTCTAGTTGACAATAAGGGAATTCTTAAGATTGGAGACTTTGGTTTGGCTACATCATTTGAGGCTGACCAAAAGCAGCCATTGACTAGTCGTGTTGTAACTCTCTGGTACAGAGCTCCTGAACTATTACTTGGTGCAACACAATATGGAGTTGCAATTGATATGTGGAGTGCTGGTTGTATTCTTGCTGAATTGTTTGCTGGCAAGCCTATCATGCCTGGAAGAACAGAGGTGGTATTCTGAAATTATTGCCCTTTCCTTTCCCCCCCCCCCCCCCCCCCCTCTTTTGTTATCACTTTAAAGTTTGTATATGAAACATAAGTCTGTAATCCAAGATTTTCCCCGTTTCTGACGTATCCTAGGTGGAGCAAATGCATAAGATATTCAAGCTATGCGGTTCGCCTACAGAGGATTACTGGAGAAAAACAAAATTACCTCATGCAACTAGTTTTAAATCAAAGCGAGTGTACAAGCACCGTGTTGCTGATGCATTCAAAGATTTCCCTTCATCGGCTCTGGCTCTCGTACAAGTACTCCTCTCTATTGATCCAGAGAAAAGGGGTACGGCTCCTTCTGCACTCAAAAGTGAGGTATATTTTCTACTTCGGAACTATTGCTGAGCCATTTTCATTACTATTTCGTATCAAATTTGGGAATCTTTTCTTGATTTCAGTTCTTCAAATTGGATCCTCTTCCCTGTGACCCATCTAGCTTACCTAAGTATCCTCCAAGTAAAGAGCTTGATGCCAAGCTTCGAGAAGAGGAAGCAAGAAGGTAATTTAATAGTTTCCAGACAAATATTTCAACCAACTGCAGCGCCAGAACCTTTGTTTGATAAATGCCATTTTGGTACTTATTCCAGGCGAAAAGCTGAGAGTGTGAAAGGACAGGGAGACAAATATACAAGGAACAATTCAAGAGAATCGAAGGTCATTCAACAAGGACAGGTTTCTTTTATTTGCTTATCTATTTGGTTTGTCTCATTTGTTTTTCAATCAAAATTACAAACATATTTGAAAAATCAATGACACAGGGTCAATCAAATAAGAGCAAGAGTGAGAAGTACAACCCATCGGAGGAGAGTGGAACTGGCTTCCCTATTGAGCCGCCTCAAGGAAATATCAATAATGGACACAATCATTCTAGTACAGTTGTTCACCCTAACGCTTACCCTTCCACTAGGAAGTTAAAGGATGATCCTGGTCATTCAGTCCCAGCACGGACGTTAAGCTCTTCTCAACGTGGCTCTAAACCCCATCAATCAATAATAGACTCATCATCTAAGGGTGCTGATACGACATCTGATAATTACTCAATAGTATGTCTTTATGCTTTGTTCTTTGTATATTCATCTTTGTATAACTTTTTAATACAGCAACTCGTATAGTCTCAGCAGTATCCATATTTCTGATCAGGAATTTTTGCAGAGTTTGATTCATCTTCAATTTTCAGGTTTATGTACCTAAGAAAAACATGATCTTTAACTCGGGACCATTAATGCCTCCAGGGGGCAACATGGAAGACATGCTAAAAGAGCACGAAAGGCAAATTCAGGAAATGGTGCGCAAGAGAACGTCTAGACATAGCCAGGACCCAAAAAACTTCCATCGTTACAAGTAGTTCAACTAGATAAAGGCGCGTTAAAAAGGGAAACTGCTGCATACAGTTACAAATAGCCCAAGTAGTAGAAGCATTAAAATGCATAATGCCTTTTGATATGGTGCATTGCCGCCTTGTTCAGAATAGAAATAGTTTCCTAAGTTGGATGTTTTTGTGTTTGCTAGAATACAGAACTTGAATTAGCCAAGTCTGATCAAAGGAGATGAAAATTGAGACCTCTGAAGGTGCAAATAGAATTAAGGGGTAGGTAAACTTTTTAAGTGGACTTGTGCCTCATGAGGAGGGGATTTGCCTTGTCTAGTACAATGTTCCTCAGTTAGAGTTGTACTTTGTGCAAAAAATTTAAGTTCACCTCTTTCTCAAATATAGGTAACTTCCAAATAGGTGGTAGGATTCCATATATGCTCAAATTTGTGTTTGAGAACCCAACTGGGAATAGTAGAAAACAAGTCCTAAATACTAATGACCTTGTTTTACAGTGTAATGAACCCAAATTTTGTCCTGAGCATAGCTGCACAACCCGCCTTTACATCAAGATTTTCCTTTTACTGGATACGTGCTTCTGTAATCTTCTCAGAGAAATAACAATTTCAATAAATATATGCTAAAGAAGAAGCTGCAACTTACATCAAATGTCACCAATAAGGTTCATATGATTCAGGCCAGTAAACCTCCAATACTTGCATGCTTTAGAAGCACCTTATTTATATAGAAAAGGAAAAAGAAAGAACAATGCCTAGTTATTTATAACTCTAAGTTAAATCCTGTACATTTGGGTCAAACTTCTCATCCGTGGATAACCTTGATTTATGTCGAAGTGGTTCAGAACGCTAGATATCTTGTTTAGGCTTGCGGCTCAGTTCCGAGTAGTGACCTCCCATTAGTTGAAGAATTTCCTCCCACAAACCGTCAGAGGTCGAGTTTTGAGAACCCCTAAGTATCAAGTTTGAACTACATGCAGCAACGTACCAGTAATCAGATTCAATCTCCTCTATTAATTGGTCTATCTGCCACCCTGCATATCCCATAAAGAATCTGAAATCATGAGGCCCAAGTGTCCCCCTCTTCACCAATCCTGAAGCATCATCTAAACTGTTTCGAGAACCAAAATACACCCCAGGAATGACCTCCTCAAAACCAGGTTGTCCAGTGGTTTCTTCAGCTCTTAACAAAAACATACTCGCATCAAGGGGTCCACCAAAATGCAAAGAGCAATCAGCAAATGTAGTTGCCAACTCAGCATTAGTGGGATTCATATGCTTCATTTTCTTATGAAGTGGCCGGTTTATGACGACCCCAAATGGGCCCTCTTGTGGGTTTCTCGTCCCAGATCTGAGCAGAAGAACTACAGTTCTTTCAAACGTCCGAACTCCATCAAGCTTTTCTGTAGCAACAAGAAGACAGCCATTCTCAGGTGCTGAAATAGGATGTGCCCACTTGAGGGGAAGAGCTTTTGATACGGCTGATGTTCTGTCTTGGTTGTGAATGGAATCTGCATTCTCAGCCTGGCAAAATAATACAGAACAAAATCCCATTTGAATGTCATAGTCCAATCTTCGTGTTTTTAAATGGTAAGGAAACATTTACATGCAGATCAAATTAACATAGGTGATTCACACTCATCAGCATATACTAAGATCGTATAGACCTAATAATGAACAGCCTCACGAAAGAAGCAAAATACCTGCTCCTGAATGTAAAGTGATGCTCTGAACTCTCTCCAATTCAAGGGTTTGTGTAGGGAATTGTGTGAGCCTGTGTCGCCAGATTTGTTGCTTCCAGGAGGATTATTTCCTTTTAAGTCATCTCCTCCAGCTTTTGAATGATCACTGTTTCCTGCAAAGACAAAACCGTTGATAGAAAATGAATTACAAATCATTTGGCAGTTGTCCAAGCTAACAAAGTTTATGTAAATAGCTGCAAAAGAATATCTCATTCAAACAATTGATGCCACTAACAATGGGAGTTGTAAATTCCAAGAGGAAAAAGTAGAGAGAAATAGAGAGTACAAACACAAAAAAGAAGGCTCCGCACAATGAGGTGCAGAATTCATGTATTTAACAAGTAAGTGAATTGCAGAGAATTAGTATGTTATTTGCTGTAGGATCCCGGAAAATTAATTTATTTTGTTGACTTGGTTCTCTCAAATGAAAACTTCAAAGTTCTCTCAACTTTTTAAACACTCATCAGAACCAAATTCCATAAACCACCATTTATACTGATTATTGGTCAATCCGTACTCCTCTCACTAGATGATAATATGTAGAAGGTCAACACCAAAATGAAAACCACCTTAATCTCATAAGTCCATTTATAATTGATATGAAATTATGAATTAAGGGGAGCTGTTTCCATTACACTAATCAACAAAACTGAAGAGTCAAAGTTGGATTATCAGTTTTTGACAAGGTAATGCACACAACTGTGTCCTATTATAACAACACAAAAGAAAGAACAATTTTGTGCAGGATCACAAAAAATGCAGCTAACAAGATGCCATAATTATATATAAAAAATATCAAAACCAAAAGTTTAAATGCGGTTAAGTAGTAAACCCTAATAAATACTCATCTTCCTCATCATAAGTCCTAACCAAACAATAGATAGGGTAAAAATGAAAAGGAGAAGAATTAAAGTAGAATGAATGAATAATTTACCATAGCTAGAAGAGGAAGAATCAGAATTTCCGGGATTCTTTTTGGCCATAGCTGTGAGTAAGAGCGATCGATATGTAGAATGGTTGTTGGACAAAGATTGGTTCTTCCTGGAAACCCTAATCTCCAAATTATTAATTCTGGAGATGGGTTTCTCGATAATCGAACTTCTAAGAAGAAAGCAATTGGTTTTGGGATTGGGATAGGGATGTACACACCAGAGATCCATGATGTTGCTATGTTGATTCAGAGGACAAAAAACTCAAACAAACAAAACCAAAAAAAGTAATAGAATTTCTGCGTCTAATAATAATAACACAAGCAAGTCAAGGGTCGGAAGAGGAGAGAGATGCTGATGAATGATGTTTTCAACCGACAATATGAAAATGATAACTCTGATAAAGATATATATATATATATGTATATATATAGTAGATCAGTGAACAAAGTGGGGCGGAGGAGGAGGAGGGGCGGACTATGAATCTCTCTATGTGATGGGGTGATACTAGACCGCGACCATTGGTCCCGATCTACAAATCACCATTGAATCGGAGGTAATTTAGTAATTATCGGATTCAATGGTAATTTGTGGATCGGGACCAATGGTCTTGATCCACCATAGAATTTCACCTCTTAGATACATGTACATGTATGAGTCAGATGTTGTTACTCCATGCCACTCAAGTCACCCACCGTAGGGACCAGGATCGGTGTTATTTCTCTTCTCTACTTCTCTTCCGGTGAAATAATCTAAGATTTATTTTAGTAGATTATAATAATAACTATGTTATGAAATAACCTCAAATATTATAAAGTTGAGAGAATGAGAGAATTAAGTAGAGAACTCTTTTATTGATTTTCTTGTGTGTTTCTACAATACAATAGTATAGCTTATTTATAGGCACAAAACAAGAATATTAAAGATTTATTACATTATAATAAGAGTAAATTATATTGATTAAAGTTGAGTGGCCATGAAGAATTTGGGAGATGAATAAACATCCACAAATAATTATTCATAATACTCCCCCTTGATGTCTATCACTTAAAAATATGTTTCGTTAAAACCTTACTAGGAAAAATCCATTGGGACAAAAACCTTGTGAAAGAAAAAGAGTACATATCAATACGCAATCAGATGTTGCCTCATTAAAAACCTTACCAGGAAAACCCAGTGAAAAAAACCTTGGTTAAGGGAAAAAGAGTGCAGCGCGTATTATCTCCCTCTCATGACAATATCAGTCAAGATCTTTAAGTTTACGCACGCCAATATTGTAGACTAGTTTTTCAAATGTTGCTGTGGGAAGTGCCTTGGTGAACAAATCAGCAAGATTATCACTAGAACGGATTTGTTGAACATTGATATCACCATTCTTCTGAAGATCATGAGTGAAAAAGAACTTTGGTGAAATATGTTTTGTTATATCTCCTTTAATGTACCCTTCTTTCAATTGTGCGATACATGCGGAATTATCTTCATATAAGATCGTTGGGATCATTTTTCCAGAAGATAAACCACAAGTCCCTCGAATGTTTTGAATCATGGATCTTAACCAAACACATTCTCGACTTGCCTCGTGAATAGCCAAGATTTCTGCATGATTAGATGATGTGGCCGATATAGTCTGTTTCATAGATCGCCATGAAATGGCTATGCCACCATATGTAAATAAATAGCCTGTTTGTGAACGACCATTATGAGGATCAGACATATATCCAGCATCTAAGGTAGCGGAGTACCTGTTTAACACCATTCCAATGCCTTCGTGTAGGAGAAGAACTATATCTTGCTAATAGATTAACCGCGAATGCTATATCAGGTCGAGTATAACAAGCAAGATACATTAGTGCACCAATTGCACTTAGATATGGTACTTCAGGACCAAGGAATTCTTTATCACTTTCTCGAGGTCGAAAAGGATCTTTGTTCACATCTAGTGACCTTACGACCATTGGGGTGTTCAATGGATGTGATTTATCCATGTAGAATCGTTTTAGCACCTTTGACACATAAGCGTCTTGATATACAAAAATTCCGTTATTTAAATATTTAATTTGCAACCGAAGGCAAAATTTTGTTCTTCCAAGATCTTTCATCTCAAATTCTTTCTTTAAGCAATTAACAGCTTTTTGAATCTTTTCAGGAGTTCCAACGATATTTAAATCGTCAACATAAACTGTAATTATAACAAACTCATTTCCAGATTTTTTCATGAAAATACAAGGACAAATTTGATCATTCTTATATCCTTCCTTCAACAAATATTCACTGAGACGATTATACCACATTCGTCCAGATTGTTTCAGTCCATACAATGACTTACTTAATTTAATTGAATAATGTGCTCTAGAACTTGATTTATATGCTTCAGGCATATTAAATCCTTCAGGGATTTTCATATATATATCATTATCAAGCGAGCCATACAAATAGGATGTAACAACATCCATTAGACGCAAATCAAGTTTTTCATGCACTGCCAGACTTATTATATCACGAAAAGTAGTTGCATCTACCACAAGAGAATAAATCTCCTCATAATCTATGTCAGGTCGTTGCGAAAACCCTTGGGCAACAAGACGTGCCTTATATCTTATAATTTTACTTTTATCATTTCGTTTTCGCACAAATACCCATCTGTATCCTACTGGCTTTACATCTTCAGGTGTACGAACTACAGGTCCAAAAACTTTTCGTTTTGCAAGCGAGTTTAACTCTGACTCAATTGCATCTTTCCATTTTGGCCAATCATTTTTTTGTCGACATTCATTAACAGACTTTGGTTCTTGATCCTCATTATCATTCATCAGATTTAGCGCTACATTATATGCAAATTTATCGTCAACGTTGACTTCATTTCGATTCCATTGTTTCCCGTTCATAACATAATCGATTGAGATCTCATTATTTTCACAATTTTCAGGTACCTGAGATTCTTCTGGAACCGAAATATTAGTTATGACTGGGGACTCTTCTGGAGTTATTTTATCCTTGATTAGACCATCTTGATTCTTAACTCTTTTTCTTTTTCGAGGATGACTATCTTTGGAACCGATAGGTCTACCACGCTTCAGGCATGTAGTAGACTCATTACTTTGACCTTCAGGGACAACAATTCTTACTGGAGCATTAACAGCTGGTACATGTGACTTAGTCACTTTCTTTAGGTCAGTAAATGCGTCTGGCAGTTGGTTAGCTAAACCTTGCAAGTGAATTATCTTTTGAACTTCTAGTTCACTTTGTTTTGTTCGAGGATCAAAATGAGATAAAGATAATTCATTCCAACTAATTCTCTTTTCCAGCTGTTTCTTTTCTCCCCCTAATTTTGGAAAATCTGATTCATCAAAATGACAATCAGCAAATCGAGCCGTAAATAAATCTCCAGTCAATGGCTCTAGATACTTTATTATCGATGGAGACTCGAATCCAACATATATATCCAATTTTCTTTGAGGACCCATCTTAGTGCGTTGTGATGGAGCAATTGGAACATATACCGCACATCCAAAAATTCTTAGATGGGAAATATTTGGTTCCTGACCAAAAACCAAGTGCAATGGGGAGAACTTATGATAATTTGTTGGCCTTATGCGAATAAGTGCTGCTGCATGTAAAATAACATGTCCCCAACAAGAAATAGGAAGTTTTGATCGCATAACTAAAGGTCTCGCAATTAATTGCAGACGCTTAATAAACGATTCTATTAGACCGTTTTGTGTATGAACATGTGCTACAGGATGTTCAACATCAATTCCAATAGACATACAATAGTCATTGAACGTTTTGGAAGTAAATTCACCTGCATTATCAAGGCGTATCTTCTTAATTGGATTATTAGGAAAATGTGCTCGTAGTCTAATCAATTGAGCAAGCAATCTCGCAAACGCCAGGTTGCGAGTTGATAACAAAGATACATGTGACCATCTTATTGATGCATCAATTAGAACTATAAAATATCTAAATGGTCCACACGACGAGTGTATTGGTCCACAAATATCGCCTTGAATACGTTCCAAAAACGTAAGAGATTCACTTCCTACTTTTGTTGTTGATGGTCGAATAATCAACTTTCCTTGTGAACAAACAGTACATGAGAAATCATTCGATTGAAGAATCTGTTGGCTCTTCAATGGATGACCACATGAATTCTCAATTATCTTTCACATCATAATTGATCTGGGATGGCCCAACAGGTCATGCCAAACAATAAACTTATTTTGATTTGCAAACTTCTGGTTTACGATAACATGTGTTTCAATAGTAGATATATGCGTGTAGTACAAACCGGAGGAAAATGAAGGCAACTTTTCCAATATACATTTGTTACCAGATATTGTATTAGTGATGTAAAGATATTCAATATTGCTATCACTTGTTGTCTCAATATGATATCCATTTTGGCGGATATCTTTGAAGCTTAGTAAATTTTTTTGAGATTTGGTAGAATATAATGCTTCATCAATATAAAATAATTGATTTTCTTGTGTGTTTCTACAATACAATGATATAGCCTATTTATAGACACAAAACAAGAATATTAAAGGTTTATTACATTACAATAAGAGTAAATTATATTGATTAAAGTTGAATGACCATGAAAAATTTGGGAGATAAATAGACATCCACAAATAATTATTCATAATAAACTACTAATTTTAGTAGCAAACTGATTGACAAATCTAAAGCCCAACCCAAAGTTTATTAGTGTAAAAAGCCGAATGGCCCAGTCAATGCGACCCAATTTATGAGGTTAAATTAAAAAAACTATAGCCCAACACAGCAATGGTTATGGAAAGGAAGGCAGGGCCAGGGAGTAAAACCCAAATCAAATGTATATTAATTAACAAAATAATTATCAATTTCATTTCTCTCTCTCCCACCCACCGTCACCGTGAGGCACCACAAGGTACAACCCCTAGTAAATAAATTTGAAATTTCCTTCCAGCTTTCGAAACATCATCATCACTTTGTATTGTTGTTGACTTGTTGTATTTTGTTGTACCTTCCAAATTATTAACACATCCTCATCAGGAAGAGGAGTCTGGTGTGCCGTCGGTCGGTCCAGGTACGAAAAAGCTTCTCCATCTTTACCAAAATTACGGTGTCACAAATCATAGTTCTCTTCTCACACACTTTTAATAAGCAATTTAGAGACACAAATCTGAAATTTAATTACACCTTCTTTATTACACACACACACACAGACTACATTTCCCTTTAAAATCCAACATTTCTCTCTCAACCATTTTCATTTTGCTTCCAATTTTTTCAAAACTTTCAAATTCCCAAACCCTAAAATTCTATTCAATCTATACATGCAGCACATATATAGTACGCACTAGTATTTCACTCGAGATCTCCTCCCATTATATTGGATCGGATCTGCAGTTATTGGTTTTGTTTATACCATATATTATTTTTATTGATTCTAGGGGGAGGGGAGGAGAGGAGAGGAGATTGATTGATTGGAATCAATGGAGGCGATCGAGGAATTATCAAAGCTCTCCGATTCAATGCGGCAGGCGTCCGCGCTGCTTGCAGACGAAGATGTAGATGAGACCTCTTCTTCCAGACGTCCCTCCACTTTCCTCAATGTTGTTGCTCTCGGCAACACTGTGAGTGTATCAATTAATCACACCCTTTACTCAACCTCCTCCTTTTCTATTTACTTCATTCATATTGTACTTCATCCTAATCATACATCTCCCGGGCTACCTAATTTTTGGATCTCTAATTTTTTTATCCATGTTTGAATTCTAAATTGAATTTCAGAGTTTTTTTCATTTTCCCTTGTGGTTGTTATGGTAGTTTATTCGGAATCAAGTTTTTCTTATATGTTGAGTTTGGAATACTTTCTAATTGGAAGGATGTGATTTTCATTTGCATTAGTTATGAGTGACATATAGTAGAAGCTCAGTGTTCTACATTGTGATGTTTAGTGTAGTTGCAAGGAAAATTGTCTTTGAAATGAAACAAGTTTGAGCGAGCTCAGCGAGCTTGATCACAAAGTTTGTTAGAAATAGCAGTTTGCTCATATAAAATCTTTATAGTTTTCTTTCAACACTTGTTTGTGTGGATTATTTTCTTTTTCTCATATGACAAGGAAAAAGGAACCTACTGAAACTCTACCCAGAAAAAGGTGATATTGTGTTTAGTTTTGCACAATTTAGGCAACATATTTGGAACTTAGAATGTATTCCCCTTTAAATTAGTCACATAAACTTCTATCACGTCTAGTTTTTTACAAGCCAAAGCAAGCTTAGTGGTCCTTAGTTTCGCAAAGGATTTAGGAGTCCCTTAGTTAAACTCGCCAATCACATTATTCTTTGAGCTGTAAATGCTCCTTTGTGTGTACTTGGCCGCTTTCTTAAAGAGTTTTTCATTCTCTACGTTGAAGTTTTTCATTGGCTAATCAGCATGGAACTTTGTGTTATTATTTGAATACCGGGAATCTTCCAGTAATTTTCAATGTTCTATAATCTTGTAAAACATGTCCTCGGAGAGCTTAATTTCCTCGACTAAAACTAATGTATATTTTCTGAACCCAAACTCCTAAGAACATTCATGTAGCTTTCACTAACTTAACTAATAGCTAATCGCTATAGTATTTCATACAAGTATGCATAGCTTAAAAATGTTAATGGAGAACCAAAACACTGGTAATATGCTTGGTTTTAGATTTGTCAAATACTGTAACTTCTGGATATGCCTATCAGGTATATATGAGTAGATAGGGAATGGGGACAGCTTTATCGTGATTATGATAGTTTTGTGCTCCAAAAAGATGATTAATACTTGATAGTCTTGTGCTTTAGCATATGGCACACGTATGAAGTTCCAATAACCCCAGGAAATGTAAAACATTGCTTCAGGATAAGTAAATAAACAAGCTTGCTTTCTTGGGTTCTTTCATTTAGATTAATCTTATTTAAAATGACACCAGTTAGTAAGGCTTTTGTGAATGTTGCACCAGGGATGTCAAATATTGAAAATCTTTGTGTGAGCAAGCATCTTATGGATTGAAAACATGTGGGATTATGATGTGATTATTGAACTATTTTCTAGTCTCTAACCATTCCTTATGTGGTACATGAAATATAACTTCTGGTCTTAAAAATTTCTATCAGGGTGCAGGTAAGTCTGCCACGTTGAATAGTCTAATCGGGCATCCTGCGTTGGTAAGTCCCTGTAGATTGTGGCTCTTTATGCTCACTTAACTGTCCTGATCTTTTTTAAGAATGTCTTATAAGGTGTTCCTAATTTTACAGCCAACGGGTGAAGGTGGTGCCACACGTGCTCCAATATGTGTTGATTTAACAAGGGATGGCTCCCTAAGCAGCAAATCCATTATTTTGCAGATTGATAGTAAATCCCAACAAGTTTCTGCAAGTGAGGCCTTCACTTAACTGCAGCAAAATCAGAGTTCTATAGGCATCAAAATTAGGCACTCTATTTCGCAAAACATATTTGCAACTTTGTTATCTGATTGCTTGGATTATGTTTCATTTTTCATTTCTTTGGTTTATTACAGGTGCACTTCGGCATTCATTACAGGACAGATTGAGCAAAAGTTCTGGCAAGAGTCGTGATGAGATATATTTGAAGCTCCGAACAAGTACAGGTTTGTCTGCTTTAAACGTTCCCTGTTAACTTGTTTTAAAATAGCATCTTAGGCTGTTTGCTTTTGCCTTTACCTGCCGACCCCTGACTATATGGCGATGTCTGATAAGAACATAGTTTGGAGCATTCTTTGTGAGTCGTAGAAAGTAGTGGCTCCCATGTAGGGGTGACGTCTCCTGGGAGCCGCTACTTTTTGGGACTCACCAAGAATTTCCCATATAGTTTAGTTGGCTTGAAGTAGAGAAGCACTTGTAAGTACCTTGTTTGTTAGAAATTTTGTCAAGCCATCTACCATTGCTCTATGGAGTGTAAAAGTGTGTACCATATTTGCAATCGAAGATGACTTTGTCTTTTTGGGTTTACATATACTCAATGACTTGTGCTGCAATGAGCTCTTCTTAATATATTAAGCTTCCAAACTTTTTGGCAATGTATTTTCACATCATTGGTTTTCCTTGCACCATATCAGAATATCTGAACTGTTGTTTGTTGCACGGTAATGCTTGAGTTTTGCTCTTTGGACAGTTTATAACTTATCTAATGTTTTAATTTTTTTGTTATGCAGCTCCACCATTGAAATTGATAGATTTGCCTGGAGCGGATAAGGGGAGTCTCGATGATTCATTGGTGAGTGGATTTTGAATCAGATTTTTTAGTTTTACACCCCTGTTTCCCACCAAAAAGAGATCTAGTAGTTTAATGTTGTGTCCTACCTGAAGTTAGTGTAAAATTGTGGGATTTAGATTTTTAGACCTTGATCGGAGTGAATATAAGGATTTCCAGTTTGTCCATAAGTTTTAAAATCTTTTTCAGCAGTCTGACAGCCTATTCCTTGCTTACAGAGTCAATATGCAGAACACAGTGATGCCATATTATTGGTTGTAATACCTGCCTCCCAGGCTCTAGAAGTGGCCTCAGCAAAAGCCATCAGAATTGCTAAGGAGCTTGATGGGGAATGTGGGTTTGCTATGTCCATTTTGTCTTGATTGTGAATTACAAACAAAAAATAGAAAGAGACTTTCTGGTGTTTGTATGTTAATAAATAAATATATATATATGTATATATATACACATACATATATATTCATACATTTGTGTGAATAACTTGTATTACCTTCTATTTCTTAGGTACGAGAACTGTTGGAGTTATTAGCAAGATAGACCAAGCATCTTCAGAACCAAAAGTACTTGCTGCTGTGCAGGCTCTTTTATTGAATCAAGGACCTCGAAGTACATCTGACATCCCATGGGTTGCTTTAATTGGTCAATCTGTCTCTATAGCATCAGCTCAGTCAGGGAGTGTTGGCGCTGGTAATTCTTTAGAAACCGCATGGCGAGCGGAGAGTGAAAGTTTGAAATCTATACTGACAGGAGCTCCTCAAAGCAAGCTTGGGAGACTAGCCTTGGTAGAGACCCTTGCTCAACAGATCCGAAATCGCATGAAAATCAGGCTTCCAAATCTCCTCTCCGGGTGTGCTCTCTCTCTTCAAAATTCTTGTCTTTTGGTTTCCAGTTTGTGTCTATCCATCTTAAAGACGGACATTATTTCTTCCTGTAAACCGCTTACAAAATTAATATCGTAGGTAATCCTTTTTCCTTGTAAGCATAATCATGTTTCACTTCTCTAGAAAGTTGGTCCATACCTGCCTACCTGACATTTATACGGTTCTTTGTAATATAGCTTTTATATAGCCACTATTTACATATATTTTCTTCCTAGAAGTTTGCTTGTTTGAGCTGACACCATATTTATCGCTATTCTCCTTTTCTAACAATGTGGTCCTCTTCTCTTTTACTGATGCTGCTGATGTAGTTATGTTGCCTTATTTTAGTTGTCCAGAAAAGATAGGTCATTTTTTTACTTTTACCCAAGTAACCCAACCTTGAGTGAGACATCTGACAGACTGCAAACGTAATCACTCTTAAGCAAAGTATCTTTTACACATGTACCAATGATAAAATTGAGGTGTCCTGTAGATTTGCTGTGTTTTGTCCTTTTTGCTCATGCCCTTTTTGTATTTTGAACATGGTGTAAATTTCTCATCCAATCAGTTTGCTTCAGTGTTAGATCCTTTATTGACTCTATTCATTGTGCAACTTCTGCAGGCTTCAGGGCAAGTCTCAAATTGTACAGGAAGAACTAGTCAGACTTGGTGAACAGATGGTTCACAGTTCTGAAGGCACGAGAGCTTTAGCTTTGGAGCTTTGCCGTGAATTTGAGGACAAGTTCCTCCAGCATATAACAACGGGAGAGGTGAGATGGGAACTAAGCTATATGTGATTGGAAGAATTCTTTTAAGTAGTAAACATAAAATCAAGATTGGAAAAGTTAGTAAACTCGGATCATTTGAACCTTTTCTGTGCTCATCTGGAGTAAATTTTTAGATATTATTGATGTCCTTACCTCATCTTTTATAGTTCAGTGTGTACTTGTTATCTGAGCTTGCATCAATTCATTTTGAAGTTGTCATAGTGCAGCTCAACTAACTCAAAAGTCATGTTTTATTGTTATCACCTTTTGTACTCTTTTTTCTACCTTACTTCCAAGCCATTCGGACATCTTACAAATTCTCGATGGTTTTGTCCATCGTGCTGTGGGTTCAAACTCCTTTATATATTGATTGAATAACCTATGAGGATTCCTAGAGGATTGATATAGAAACTATAAAGATCGATAAAGAATTCAGAATATCTTGTGTGTAAGAACCAATAAGAACATGTGCTGAACTTTTAATAGTTCTATGTGCCTCATAACTTTACGGTTGTAACTTGTAAGAAAATATGTGCCGTCTCTTGTCCAAATATTTTGTGTAGTTTGATTTGCTCTTGTGTCATGGCCAGTAAGGATTCCTTTAGGAGATAGTTTGATGTTTAGAAGTGAAGTGTTCTTGAAAAAGTTCAATGTAAGCGACTTTCATGCGTGGTTTTTTTAGTTGGATCTCGGATTCTAGTGACTGCCTGAGACATGATGGTTACTTGACTTCATATCCTTCTTTATTGCTACTCTCATCACTACCATGACAACTTTCATGGTTATCCTTTGCTGGAATAAATCTTTTTCTTTAGCTTGATTCTTATGTACTCTTGGTGTTATGGTATGGTTTTATGCTCTTATATGTGATTATTAAGTTAGAATTTGTTCAGATTTTTAATTACTCTGTTTCTCCAGGGTGGTGGGTGGAAAGTTGTTGCTAGTTTTGAAGGCAATTTTCCCAATAGAATCAAGCAATTACCTTTAGATAGACACTTCGATTTAAGTAACGTTAAGAGGGTATGTGTTCTCTGCCATTATAGCATCAATACTCCTGAAACCTTAGTGCTTTTCAGTGTGTTTGTGTTTATGATTTAAATTGCTACCAGATTGTGCTTGAAGCTGATGGTTATCAACCTTACCTAATATCTCCTGAGAAAGGGTTGAGGTCTTTAATTAAGATTGTTCTAGAGCTAGCGAAGGAACCTTCACGTCTTTGTGTTGATGAGGTAAATCACTGTCATCTTGTTTCCTACTTATGTTGTGTCAATTATCATGTGTTAGCATGTTATTTCTTTGTCCATGTATTTTCCTTTTCACTGATGAGTTATCACGGGATGAAAGGCCCTCATTTTTCTTTTCAACCTTCATTTTGACCTTGAAGTTCATATGGTTCAAGATGGATTTTATTTCTGTATCATTTTAACTTGAAGTTGAAGTGTTAGTACTCATTAATTATGAACAGAAAAAAAATCTCTAATTGGGTTTCTGGGTTGAGGTAGGCAACCAATGCCAACATGTGTGCCTGTAGCTCTTATCGTATTCGGTCCATGACTTTTTGTCTAGGCCCATTTTCACATCTCCTTCATATAGTGCATAGATCCTGCTTATTCTGGCTGTTTTTCATTTTTGTTCTGACCATAGATTATAATATCCACAAAATATTTGAATAGGTGCACCGGGTACTAGTTGATATTGTCTCAGCATCTGCAAATGCCACACCTGGCCTTGGAAGATATCCTCCTTTTAAGCGAGAGGTAAACATGATGGAGCTTGAAATTCAAAACTCAATTCATTTTCTGTATCTTCATGGAATATTGGCTGCTATTTATGTAGGTTGTATCAATTGCCACAACTGCTTTGGAAGGATTCAAGAATGAAGCAAAAAACATGGTAGTTGCACTTGTTGACATGGAAAGAGCATTTGTTCCTCCACAACACTTCATCCGTTTGGTGCAGAGGCGGTACGTCCTTCAACTGGTCAAGTAGAGAGTATCATTTCATATATGCATTTTTTATTTTCCAATTTTTTCTGGGAGAAAAGTGGTATAAGGAAGAGCAGTTATTGAAATTTTAAATTTGAGTTTTTTTATTAATTTCGTCTGGCTCTATGTTTGTTTGATGTGACAATTTGCTACATTTCACCATTTCTCTTTGACGAATTTATTGTGTTTGATGGATTTTGCCAGGATGGATAGACAGAGACGTGAAGAGGAGCTGAAAGGTCGATCTTCCAAAAAGGCAGCTGAGGCTGAGCAGTCCATACTAAATAGGGTACACAATCTTTTTCAGTTGTTATATTTCTTTGCTCAAGAGTAAAATCAGATGAGGTGTCTAATATTGACTTTCTTAATTATGCCACTATTGTGTGTATCAACTACTTGCAATAGTTGTTTTTGTGCATTGTTATGTACTTCTCTAAGGGTCTCAATTGCTCCATTTAGGCAAGTAGTCCGCAAACCGGAGCCCAAGAGAGTGGCGGGAGCTTAAAATCAATTAAGGATAGCAAATCCAATCAACAAGATAAAGATAAAGATGTGCAAGAAGGATCAGGTGTGAAGATTGCAGGGCCAGAGGGGGAAATAACAGCAGGTTCATGCAAATAGCTCACTCACAGTTTTAGTTTTTATTCACATTGTCATGTCTTTTATCTCGTGATATACGTGATCTAGTGCATTGTTACTTGATATGAGAACTATTTTGTGTCCAGTTGAGCTTGGTAGTATGTGATCCATGATAGTTGTTTGAAGTTTTTATTTTATTATATTTTCTTGAACTGTTTTTTTATTCCTGTCAATGTGAACATTGCATTTAATATTTGGTGTTTGTTAGAAGTTTGTAATGGGTGGCTGTTCTATTATTGTCTTTTTGTAAAAAAATTGCAGTCTTTGTAATGCATACTCCTGCATAAAGCTATTTGTATCATCTGGACATCTTAACTGTGATTATTAACATGAGTAACTTAGCTATGTTAACTCCCTTATTTTACTTTTGGGGCGGTGGGGGGTGGGTGGGGGCTAAAATAAAATGAAAGCTGACAAGTTTTGTTACATTATTGTATGCCAGTTTTTTGAGTTATGTATGCATTCTTTGTTTAGAATGTTGTAATGGAAGATCTCTTCCTTCTCTTGCTCGTTGAGTTGACTTTTGGGGGAAAAAATTAGCCGACAATTTTAATACTGTAAACTTGGTTGAATAAAAGTTTTCTTTGTGATAGATGATTTATTTATAAGGAAATTCTGCTGATTCTACCCTTTTCAAGTTTATTTATTTTGGCATTGTTTCGAGATTTAACATTTTTCCTTTCTGCAGGTTTTTTATTGAAGAAAAGTGCCAAAACTAATGGGTGGAGTAAGAGATGGTTTGTTCTAAATGAAAAAACAGGAAAAGTGAGTGGCTTGAACTGTTGGAAATCATTAGAAAAAGAAATATATATTTATGCTTGTTTAATAGAATAAATGGCCCATGGAGCTTCTTTTTATATCCTTTAATTATGCTTATTGACCATGAGGAAAATTTCTGACTCAACTTCTTAGCGCTTTTTGTAAATATTTTTCTGTACATTTCTTCGATTATCGAATATTCTTAGCTAAGTACCATGGAATCTTGCTAATAAGCAAATTAGATTTGATGTTCTTCTGGTTGTTGCTACTTCTACATTTAATGTTCATTTTTTGCGAAATTTGGACTTTCTTTTTAGTAGTTGATTGAAGAATTGTATATGGTTTGATGACCATGTTGAACAACAATTGTCCACATTTGATAGCAAAATAGTGCACTATTCTTTAGCGTCTAGAGTTTTTTACTGTGACGTGTAGTTTACTTCACTATCTATTGTTGATTATCTCATTTTTAATATCGAAACCTTCCCTGCAGCTTGGATACACCAAGAAACAAGAAGAGCGACATTTTCGTGGTGTGATCACTTTGGAGGTACTTTTTGGCCATGTACTGCATATAAATGAGCCATCATGTGTACTTTTGAAATTTTGATTATATTGTGGGGGAACTTGGTACCTCTGAAGCAGCATTTTAGCCTTAGTGTCTGATACCTTTATGCATTGAAATTTGTACACATGATTTGATATGCGTATTAACCAAATTTTTAATCTCTGATTGAGATTATTAGGATTGTAATTTGGAAGAAGTTTCAGAGAATGAAGAAGCACCTTCAAAGAGTTCTAAAGATAAAAGGCAAATGGTCCCGATGCAGGAAAAGCACCCAGTCTCTTTTTTAAGTTAACAAGCCGGGTTCAGTATAAGACTGTTCTCAAAGGTGCCTATATGATTTTTTTCTTTTCTCTCTTGGCAAAGCTTATTTTTCATTTTCATTTATGGATAAAACTAATTAGAACTTTGCTTATATTTGCAGCCCATAGTGCTTGTTTTGAAGGCTGAAAGTATGGCAGATAAGACAGAGTGGTTAAACAAATTAAGAAATGTAATCAGTTCTAAAGGAGGTCAAGTGAAGAGTGAAACTGGTCCTCCAATGCGGCAAAGTTTTTCTGATGGTTCTCTTGTAAGTAACTCACTCCACGAACTTGTGTGCTCTTCAAATTCTTAGTACATATATGTTCACTAACAAGTATCATTTGTTCTGATTCCGGTGCGTTTTAACCTGTTGAAGATTCATTCATTTTATAAAGTTTGACGGATTTGAAACATTCATTTTTCAAGTTGCAAATGTCAAATCATTTTGTACATCTTCTG
>CM033391.1:0-67378 GCA_019426215.1 Buddleja alternifolia
CATATTTTTTATTTCCTTTAGTTATCAAACAAAGGTCAATAAATTATGAAGCCCGATAAAATTTCAAATAGTTTAAATAATATTCTGTTTTGTTTAGCTCGGCTTATTTACACCCCATAATTGAGAATAAACTTGTCGAACATCAACATAGTATGATACTCAGCCCACTAGAAATCATACAAGTTCCGCCATTGCAAGCCCATAAAACGAGCTTGATCCAGTAAGTGAGCTAGCTGAGCCATTAATCCACGTACATACAAGACAATGATTTATATTAGGGCCTCCTTTGGTTGCCTTGATTGGGTCACATGACACTGAGATTTTATATGTTTGTATCTAAAGTCCAACAGTTTTTATAATTTTCTCAAATTTGAATTCGAATCGAAATCTATACTATATATAAACTGAGAAGACCCTAGAGTAACTACTTTGGTATGCTTATTTTTTGGTATGTCATTTACATCTTATAAATACTTACCAAGTGTCCACTTCTCTAATTCCTTCTAACACGTTCATTTTTTACCTTTTCTCCCTTCTCTCTCACTTTTTCTCCGAATCTCTCTCCAAGCATCTTTGGTTTTCTTTCCCTCCACTAATTTATGACTACTAATAATAAATTGTGTATAATTATCATGTAAAATGATATGTTTGCATAATTTCAAGTATCATATAAAATATCAGAATTTTACATTTACCAAATAACAAACAAATTAAGTATTTTTATATTATTTTTAAAATAACTTAGCACACACATCGAGTATACCACTGTAACTAGTATTTATAATACGAAGGTACACATTCTGGCAAGAATGTGTCTCAATATGAACTTTGGCTCTATCACAAATCTAGATGCACAACTTAGCCTCCTGTTAGAGACTGATAAATGGGCATTATCTTGCCCCGCGTTACGACTATTATCCCGGGTCTGTTGGGCTAGTCGTTTAGGGTGTCCCCCCCTCCCCGAATAATAAAAAAAAAGGCACACATTCTGAAACTTTTATTTCCGTAAATTGACAAATATGTGTTTAAACATTGTTAATTGCTTCCCCAAAAAATAAAAAATAAAAATTAACTTTTCTTTAATTTCTCTTCAAATAATATTTTCGAAATTACTAAAAGACCCGTAATAAATCCACCCCACCATATTTTTATTCAAAAAACTTCAATATTTAGGGTTAATAAATTTATGAACTCAATTGCTCCTAGCCTTCTAAATAAAGAATTAATCAATTGTACTTTTGTATAGAATTTATTTATTTAGAACTTTAGTATTGATAATTAATATAAATTTTAATTTGAAATTTTTTTAATCCTTTTAAATTTTTAAAAAGAGTATTTCTTGATAAATAATTACCATGTTAAACTCAAAAAAATTATATAACATATCTAAAACATGCACTTTTGAAAAAATAAGATTTATTTCTATCTAATTTATCAATCTCAAAAATTCAAAACGAAATAATGCTGGAAAAAATAATCAATTGATGAATTCTTAACTCAAGACATGAAGCGTAATATAGTCCAACAAGTTGTTAATCGTAGCTTCCGATTTTCTGGAAGGAAAAACTTGTAGAATGAGTTTTTGAGATTAAAAAATATTTGCATGATTTTTTAGATATAAATAAATAGTTGTTTGAAAGAGGATTAGGTGTAGGATATACGGCCCAATAAAATCTGGTTTATGTAAATGGGCCAACCAATTTCAACTTAATTAACCAGAGTCCAATTCAAAATCTAGCACATTTCCCAGATAGCCCAATTCCGAAAACCAAATTAAAAGCCCATGGAATTAGGGTTTTTATTTCACCACACTATTAAAGGCGTCTGTTAGAATTAGGGTTTTATACAAAAGGAAGCGCGGAGAGGGGAGAGAGAGAGGAGGAGAGAGATCCACCCGCAATCATGGGTATGTATTCCGAATTCTTCATCACAATCACGCGCGCATATACATTCGGTTTTGTGTATGTATAGTTTAGTGTAAATGTATTTGTTCTGAAGCTGAAATGGTGTCGCAGGTATCTCACGTGACTCGATGCACAAGAGGCGTGCCACTGGTGGCAAGAAGAAGTCATGGAGGAAGAAGCGAAAGTAAGTTTTTTCTCTCACATTTGCGCTGTTCTCGATTAGGATTTTTTTGATCGTTACAGCGATGTT
Organism: Buddleja alternifolia; assembly: GCA_019426215.1. Classification (NCBI taxonomy): domain Eukaryota; kingdom Viridiplantae; phylum Streptophyta; class Magnoliopsida; order Lamiales; family Scrophulariaceae; genus Buddleja; species Buddleja alternifolia. Next base: position 2,155 of record CM033391.1, read on the forward strand.
GATTTGTATTTTAGTGTTTTTAAGTTGTGTAAGATTATCGATTTTGGCAGCTTTGTTTGGAGAAATTTACATGTATTTTGGTAGTTGTTGAATTTATTGTGTGTATGATGGTCTGGATTGAGAGTATATTCGTTTGCGGATATTGTCTGTTAATGTTTGGATTAATATTGTTGTTCTGTATTTTTTCATATTTGCGGTGTTTTGATTAGTTTTTTTTTTTTGGTACATTTGATCGTTACACCAAGGTTTATTTGCGACAATGTTGATTTGTATTTTAGTGATTTAAGTTATGCAAGATAATTGATTTTAGCTGCTCTGTTTGGAGAAATGTACCTGTATTTTGGTAGTTATTGAGTTTATTGTGTCTATGATGGTTTGGATTGAGAGTATATTTGTTTGCGGTTATTGTCTGTTAATGTTTGGATTAAGATTGTTGTTCTGTATTTTGATGCAAATACTGTATTTCGAGTGTGCAAGGAAATCCAAAATGTTTACTTGCTATCCCATATGAGACCACAAATTTCCTTGGTTTGAGCTCTTTAATTGAAAAACTCATTATATTGGTCCTTTTTTTTGGATGTGTTTTTTATTGTTCTGCTGTGCTGCCTTTTCAGAGGAGTTCTTCACACTGCATGGTCAGCGTTAAAATGCTCCCCTATCTCTTGCTCTAGGGTCATTTGTGTTATTTATAATCTGTTTTGAGAACAAACTCTCTGAAATACATAATGTGCTAATGCTCTGCTTATCTGAGAGAGGTGTAGCTGAACATCTGAACAACTAGCTTTGCTTGATAAGATGAACTACCTTTGTGTCTAACCTTAGCTTATTCTTTTGATCTCACAAGGTACGAGCTCGGTCGTCAGCCTGCCAACACCAAGCTTGACACCGCCCAGAAGACCGTGAGAAGAATTCGGGTTCGAGGTGGCAACGTGAAATGGAGGGCTTTGAGACTTAACACAGGAAACTTTTCATGGGGTAGCGAGGCTGTTACTCGGAAGACACGTCTCCTTGATGTCGTATACAATGCCTCTAACAATGAGCTTGTCAGGACTCAAACACTGGTCAAGAGTGCCATTATTCAGGTTGATGCTGCACCTTTTAAGCAATGGTATCAGACGCACTACGGCGTCGATATTGGTAGGAAGAAGAAGGGAACCGCCAAGAAAGACGAAACTGAGGTACTATAACAATTGTGTTAATCTTATTTTTTTATTTTTGATTCCTGCTAAACAAAGAGCTCATATGCTGGATTCTAAAGTTTGAAAATTCATGTAAACAGTTGTGGCATATATATTTTAACCAGTCGCACAAGAGATAATTACATGCATACCCTCACTTATTGGGTAAATCCACTAGCCCACTGAAGTTTTGCATTTTACCAAGATAACCCATTATCTAATTGTAACAGCTCAAGAAACATGAGTGAAATTGTAATATGCTTTTTACTAACAGGAAGTGATATAATAATATACTTTTATTGACAGGGGAAGTTATAATAATTTCTCAAACACGAGGGTGTTTCTGGTAATTTGGGTCTCATGCTAGAAGTGTCTATGTAGCGTACCCATCACATAATGATAATATCTTTTTGCCTGCTGGGTTCAAAAGTTGCTTATAATTCTTATCTCTAATCACCATGACAGGAGGCTGAAGGTGCAGTCCAGGAAACTAAAAAGAGCAATCATGTCCAGAGGAAAATTGAGAAGCGACAAACTGAACGTAAACTTGATCCTCATGTTGAAGAGCAGTTTAATTCTGGCAGGTTGTTGGCTTGCATCTCATCTCGCCCGGGCCAATGTGGTAGAGCTGATGGGTAAGCTCTTAGCCTCTCAGGTCTCAACAATAGATTCTTTTGTTTTGTGCATTATATGTAAAAATGGGTATTCTTACTTCTTAATGGGCCTCAATTTTTTTACAGCTACATCTTGGAAGGTAAAGAGCTTGAATTCTACATGAAGAAGCTTCAAAGGAAGAAGGGTAAAGCTGCTGGTGGTGCTTAAATAAGAAATGATTACAAGTTTTGTGGCTGAATTGCTCTTAGCAGCTAGATTATCTCCTTTTTGTCCGATCGCATAAAGATATGACTTACAGTTTTTGTGTATGATGGATATTTACTTCTAAGTCGAGACGTTCTCGTGCATTGTTTATTTTCCCTTGTTGAAGTTGAATTTAGTTAATACCCTTGATTATTAGCAAGTATTGACTAGGCTTTTGTGATATTCGCTGATTGGTTAAATTCCTTGTTCGCGTCATTGTTATGAATGCTATAATGACTCGTAGCCTGTTGGATAATGATTCGTAGCCTGTTGGACGATTTCATGCGGTGAACTCGAGTTGGGCATCATATATGATTGTGATTATATCGATACTTTAAAAGGTTGGTATTTCTTAAAATTCACTCATTATCAACTCTTAACATTGATGTTTTGGTATATATGTACTCCTAGTTTGACTCTATTTTGCATGGGGGCAAGTGGAAATTGCCATTTAGCTAGGGGCTTGTCTTGAAGAATTTCTGCTATTGTTAGTTTCTTGGGAGATTCTGAAACCCGACTCATGAATACGCTGTAGTCCTCGAGAGTCAGTATCTTGTAAAAGGGAGATGAAATCAAATATTTATCATATATTCAATCAACTCGAGCTTTTTGAACTTTCAATTCAATTCGATCAATTTGGATAATCACAACTTCACCCTCAATTTGATAAATTGAAGCATCAAATGTAGTCAGGGTATTCTAGGTGTCCCTGTTTTTTTTTTTTTTTTTGAACAGTTAGGTGTCCCTATTTTAGTTACAACTTGTGAACATTTGTGATTTAGGTCGTATTTTGTTAGAGCTACAACACAGATCAGTCGAGGCTCGGGTAAGACCCGACCTGGAGATTAATGAATTATAGACTGCACTCAATGATAGCGCTGCCCACGTATCTATCAATAGGATCAAGTTTAACGTAGTTCAATTCAATTAAAGGGTCCTAACATAAACCTCATAATTTATAAGTGGGTTTACTCAAAATTTAGATCGAAGCTCGGAGCTACAGTAAATCTAGTTGTGAATAGTGATTGCGTAGTCCCCAATTGGTCATATATGAGGGTGTTTATAATTGAGATCGTGTACGGATATGTAGTGAACACGTGTGCTTATAGGATCATGACACGTGTATTGATCGGAAGGTCCTTATCTCGGGTCGTCATCCGGGTCATACATGATCCGGTTATGGTACGCGGATCTTATCCCACAAATGGGCTTTTTGGGCCGAATTGCTGGGCTCTTGTATTGTTATGGTTGTTGAGCTTGGTTATATATCTATCTATATATATATATATTAATTAAATCATATGCCCAAAGTTTGGGCATATGAGTTTGGATTCTACATGTGTGTTGTATCACGGAATAATTGTAATTATCTTTGTAGCGTCCTATGACAATTGTAATTATCTTTGTAGCGTCCTATGACAAATGGGGCTACAAAAGAGTTGAGATGAACAAGTTCAAGATTGTAAAAATAATCATCGAGTTTCATAATTTGTATTTTTTTTTATTTTAAGACGAGGGGATACTCTAACCCGACAAACTCGTACCAATAGTTTTTAATCATAGCCACACGGACCTTATAAAACTCTAAATAAGGAGAGAAAAGTCACAGGTTGTGACAGTCTGGGATTGAACTCAGAACCTCCCATATGAAAGTGAAAGCTGATACCACTAGGCTAACAAGTCTTGGGTTCATAATTTGTATTTGAGCTTGATTTGATTGTTAATTGAGTTGAGCTCAAATGAGCTTAAATCGAGTCGAACTCGAGTAGCTTAATATTTCACCAATCGAGTCGAGCTCGAGCCGAGCTTCTTACTTATCGAACACCAAAAGGTCGTTCAAGCTTGATTTGATGTGTTAATAAACCGAGTTCAAACGAGTTTTTACCAAACAATCTCGAATCGAGTATCGAGTAACTTGGTCGTCTTTCAACCCTAATAACAAATCCATCGACCATGGAGGAAAACAGACTCATGGAGCCTGGTGGAGTTTTGCTACCTTCTCACTTTGGTAATTATATAACTAAAACATCAGCTACTGGCATAATCGAGGAAATTGATCAAATTTTTTAGATTTGAGACCACACAAACAGAGGACCCTAAGTTGTCTTTGTTTTCTAACTATGCACTAATCTAAGATACACGATAGAGATAACAAAAAGAATCTATACGTTCATACGAGGCCGGTTAAGCAAACTCATTGATTTTCAAACACAAATCTCGAACCGATCATGGTAAACTATCTGCCACCAGTAAAAACACACAATATAATGCATATCCAGTACACATTTAAAAATTCCATGTGAAATGACTACTTTCCAAAAAAAATTAAAGTAATTGTACATCCCTTGTCAATTACAACAATAAAGAATAAAAAATCCAAAAATCTACGTGAAACAAAAATTCTGCAAAAATTTACACAAGCCCCCGTGTACAATAAATTACACCAAACCACCAATATATTAAGTCCAATCATATTGTCACTATGTATACTATTTTTTTACCACGGAAAGAACAATCTGCATCAGACATATATATAGTAACAAATAGCATGACAATCCTATGATGAACAAAGTATATTCATCTTTCTCTCGAGGGCTTTACGTCTTGTTACTTGCACAATCCCACACAGAAGATTTGCAGTATTTGGTAAATTGTTCAACTGAATTAGCTCACTTGTTCTCCAATCAAATCGAGGCCGACGACAAGAAAAGTGATGCCTTGAAACAATAGGAAGTAGAAATGAATACCTTGGGCAGATAACAAGCTTCTAACCGAAGCAGTCAACAATATAAACGAAAGACCTAGCTCCTTCCTGTACAAACGGTTTCTTCGTTCTTTAAAAGATTTTTTATTCATCTCTAATTTGCTAAGCTCAGCTAAGCCTGATTCTGATGAGGATCTCGGGACTCCATTCTCCATCAACGGTGCAGATTCGTTTTCCATAATGGCGACTAAATCTGCTTCTGATGATCTACCTAACTTTTTTGTGACAATCCATTCATAAGAACTTCCTAACTTGAATAGCCCTGATATCATTGCATTGAATTTGGTGACTGACATTGTGTTTTCGAATAGGAGATAAGGGACGATGAATGGAAATGATCGTGGAGATGGAAGTATGTTTAGTATAGAGACGAGTCCAGGGATGTAAGATACGACCCAGAATGGGAGCTGAGCTTCTGGAAGGAACATAGTTAATGGGAGAATAATGCAGAATAGTGTGAAGGAGTAAAATGGAAGGATAAGCTTTCGGAGGAGGAAGAAGAGAAATATTAGGTTTGCTTTCTTCATAAAACTCACCTGAAATGTTCAAGAGAAGGAATTAGATAAAAGGGTTGGTTAGAATTAATCAAACGAAATGTTTTAAGAGACTATATAGTAGGAAGTCATCATAAATGATGTTTTTATAGATTACTTCAAGCAATATGTGATTTGGGTCGATAAGTGAATATGATGCAAGTGAAATAGAGTCTAACTAAATAAATATTTTGAAATAAAGAAGTCGTTAATAGTATAGAACGCATATTGATTATTCTAACAATTAAGTGCATATGAGCACTTCTAATTGATGCTCAAATTGGTTAGGTAAAATATGGTTTCAAAAGATATAGATTATTTCATTTATGTAGAAGTTAAATGTTGGCATAGCCCGAATTATACGTATTTCTTGTTTTTCATTTCTGAAAAACCAAAAGTATAGCTAGAAGTCAAATGTTAGCTATTAGCACATACAATAGCTTTGTGACTGAAAACAAGAGCTCTATCCAACTTTACACATGCCTTTCTTCATATCAGATTTGCTCTCTTCCTCTTAGTAATATTTGACTTAATAGTTTCGTCCGTTTATGTTTTAAATTTCGCTGCTCCAATTTCACTATTTTCTACTTTTCCTTTCTTAGGAAAAATAAGAAAATTGGTCAGTAACAAGAACTGTCAAATGCAACAAGAAACTGGAATTTTCCAACCTTTGATTGCAGTACGTCAACGAAACACAAGCGGAATAACTGCATCGGTCCTGAATGCCAACGGTGTTGCTGCTTTATGTATGCTTCATAAGACTCGGGAAGTTCACATAGGCACTGCAGACAAAATGACCAAACCTGATCACTGCCACACACATAAAATGCATTAACGATTATGAATGTAATTCGCCTTTTGCACAAACCTTAACATCATTTAGATAAATGAACTTCCAACCACATAAGTGAGCACGAACAGCAATATCCATGTCTTCAACAGTTGTCCTATCCAACCAGCCACCGCAGTCCTCGAGGGCTTTGATTCTCCAAACACCAGCAGTTCCATTGAAGCCGAAGAAATTAATGAACCACCCATTAACCTGTTGCTCAACCTCAAAATGAAAGGCCAAGTTTATGTTTTGTAATCGTGTAAGCAAGTTCTCATCCTTGTTGACAAAAGACCATCTCGTTTGCACCAGCGCAAGGTCATCTTTTCCCTTCAAAATACAGGACTAACTAGTAACTGTTTATACCATAATTTTTTACAGACTACTAAAGATTTATATTAAACTCTATCAAAACATATCATGCATCGTCTTAATGGGGAATTTATAGGAACCCCGTGAATGACATTCTACCATGTCATGTAGACCTAAATGTAACACCAAAAGTTTGTTACATTCATTTCTTAATGCACTTTATATATGTAACTAGATTACCTTAAAGTAAGGAATAGTTTTCTTCAGAAAATCTGGTGCTGGCTGGAAATCCGCATCAAAGATGGCCACAAACTCGTAATTTTTCACATAATCACAATTCATTGCAGATTTAAGGTTGCCTGCTTTATAGCCTGTGCGAACAAGACGATGTCTATATATGATGTGCACGCCTCTCTGTTGCCATTTCACCACTTCTGCCTTAATAAGAGATTGAACATCTGTATCGCTGGAATCATCCAATATTTGTACAAGCATTCTCTCCCTAGGCCAATCCTGAATGCACACTGCTGCAATAGATTGCTGGTATACCTGAGCAGCATCACAAAATAAAAACTAAGAAATACCAAAATAGTAACTACATTCACATGTTAATAATGGGGAATGAAGAAAGGAAACCAAATTCCTAAATTCTAACTGTAGTTTTTCTGAAATGCAGTGTAAATGACCTCAACCTAATATGATACCATAGGAATAACAGGTTTTTCAAAATCATGAGAGGGAAAAAATGAGAGAATTGAAATAAATACATTAAAAGAACGGAAAATGATATTGAGGTTAGTTTCCTTGTCTATTGTCGCATGACAGGTATCAAATAAGCCATCAAGCATAAGACCCATGTCATTGAGATTCTTTGCAAGTCTAAAGTTAAAATCAATCCAAGTATAAGTACCTTAAAATAAATGATTGAGAACATCACTATAAATGTTCCATGTCAATAACAACCGGGGGGAAAAAAAAAAAACAGGATTTATCAACAAGCATGTCTGAACAACTAGCTTTATAATTACAGAGTGCACAAAAAAATTATTTGAAGAGATATCCTAAACTTTATTGCACTATTGCTAAGATGAAGCCTAGAGTGAGCTTTAAATTCTGCTTACAAGAAGCATGTCAACTTCCGCACTGCCAATAAAATAAAAGGACGAGCACAAATCACGTATATCTGCATTACATAACATAACACATGCTGTCTACTAAGAACAGAACACCAATGGTTAAGTAAGCTGCACTCTAGCAACAAATTATTACTTCGTTTTTTACCATAATACTACCCAGCTAGTAGAATATCACAAGCAAAATATTTCACTAAATTTGCAATCAGAAATTCCGCATATCACCCCCACAGAAGAGCATAAATTTTCGACTCGTTTATAGCAAGGTTCTATGAGGAGTACCCTAATTAATTAACTTAGATATACATTTGGCATTAGCTGATAGGTTCCATATAAAAACAAACAAAAGCTAACAGAATGTATTTCAATTAATGAAGCAAGCCACTTTTCACTTTGCAAAGTAAGATTTTAACTTCCCGAAAACGTTAAATTCTCAGTAGGGATTTAAAAACCTACATCTTCTTACCTCCCTCTCATTGCACATTGGTATCTGCACTAACACCATTGGATAATCATCCAAATTCATACCCCCTTTCTCTGCATCCTGCTCGTAATAATCCGTCTCCGCCACCGGTCGTAAGCCTCGTAACTTTATATAAAAACAACCAATCACCAACACAAATCGATCCACCGACTGTATCAAGAACAACACAATGCACACATTTGTCAAGCTCTGCAACATCGGCGCGAGATAATTCGCCCTAATTTCCAACCATTTCGCGTATATATACTTCACTGAAACCTCCACCTCCGATTCCAACGTCGGAGGACTGAAATGCCATCCCCTAAAGTACGCAACAAGCTCAACAACAAGAAGAACAACACTCAACACCAAAAAGAATTTGATGATCTTGTAAAACCTAGATTCGGAGCGCGGCACCGACGCCGTCGTGATGCGACGATTCGCAGTCCGAAGGATCGAAACGAAGCCATTCGTAATGAAGGCTAACGAATGCGCGATTTGGTTCAGTTTAAGGAGGTAAATCCACGACAGCTGCCGCGCGCTGCGCGACCGGTCTTTCGCCGCCGCCGCAACAGCGCCGGCGCTGTTAGGGCTATGGATGTCGACGGTTAGGAATCTTACATCTTCGGAGGTGGATGCGGAGATGTGGTCGTCGGTCTGGTCGTTTGATCTTTGCTTGTTCCACCATTCCTGAAACTCGTAGTTTGGTGGACGAGACATATAGATACAGGCGAAGATGTACGTATAGGCGGCGGCGGTGGTGGGGATCTGTGTAGTATCAATGGCGGATCATTGCACGCAGTTGTGTGTGTTTGTTGGATCCGGAGAAAAAGGGTAGGAGAGCTTAGAAAGATATAAAGCAGCTAAATTTAACAAGTTTAAAAGCTAATTTCTTTTTTTTAACTCTTTTTTAAGGGTTAAATCATAAATGTATAAAACCCCGTGTTATATCGAAAATGAGAAAAAAGAAAATTATCTCTTAACAAAATAGCCGAATCATCTCCGGAATTATTAAAAAGTCCAACTTCCATTAGAAAATAAATGTATTTTCTATGTTTTTATAATCATGCTTATTTAATATTTATGTACTCTTCCTACAATATAAAATGTAAATAAGATTATTTCATCCAAAAACACATATATTTCTTTTTATCTTTTACAAAATTTAGATTTCGTGCAGATTTTTTTAATGACATAGAGATGCTATTTCATTTCCGTAAGTTTTTTTTTTTTTGGATTTTCAATATAACACAAGAAGTTCCCATGCATTTAACCCTTTTTTTAAATTTAATTTATGCTAAGTTAATAAGTAAAGCCTAATTATATATAGACCCCTCATTTCTGATGTAATTATCAGAAGACCCCCTACTTATTTAAAATTATTAGCACACCTCTTTAAGGGTTCTTTAATTTTAATTAAGGGTACCGTAAAGTTTAGGTGGACGAATCCAAACCTGTAGTTGTTTTCCTAGGCCATTTACAACCAACTAAATCTTGTTCATGCAGCCCTCGAGCGCCATTATTGGGGTCGTGTAACACCTCCTAATCACGATCTATTCCTGTGTTAGCCAAGTAGTTGGCTACTTAATTCTCTTCTCTTGGTACATAGAGTACCCGAACATGCCAGTTGTGTTGCATTAAGTCCCTTCTATTTGTAAGGTCCAGAATAATAAAATTGTAAAAAAGTTAAATACATAACAGACCCTCTCACTTATGGTGATATTACCATAAGACCCCTAATTTATCTAAAATCACCGACACACCCCTTAATGAGAATAAAGTTTACAGAGGCAAAGTTATAAAAAATTAAATACATTAGGTGTAGTTATAAAAGATGCCTTAATATGATTGGGATTTTATATAATTTCAATAACAATAGAGGATTTTCAATAATTACACCATAAATGAGGAAATTTGTATCTAATTATTATTTCAAAAAATAAAGCTAATTGTTGAGATACACGAGCGATAATATATTTTGGAATTGAACTATGGGAGCCAGGCCATGTGCAACCAATAACGGTCCGGAAAATACACGCGCGATATGTCTTGTAGTGAGCCGCACGCTCTTGCAATTCTATTTCTTTTTTTTCTTTTTTTGGTAATTTTGCGGTTCTTCTATTTTTATTGTTGGCTTACACCTCATATTTCTTTTTTTTATATTTTTGCTCCCCCTATGTGTTTCGAGTAGAGCTGAACAATTGTCGTTTAAACTTATTTGGATCATTATCGAAGTGTAAAATTTGTGTTTGATAATTAATCGAGCTGTTGAACGAACATTAATCAATTCGGACACTAATCGAGCTAAATTAATTTACTTTTTTTTGCACGTATTTAATCTCTTTTTTAGTAATCGATGAGCTTTAAAGTTATGGAACAAAAAAATGTTAAAATTTAGCTTGTTATGTTAATGAACTGATATCAACCAAGTTTTAATTATCAGTACTCGAACCAAATACCAAGTAGCTTTGATTCGTTTTCCATTCTAATTTGGAGCCATTATATATTATAAAATTATGAAAATATTAAAAAAAACATCTCAAGACAATGTGTGTGATACCGAAAAAGAACATATAAGAATAAGAAAAATAAAAAGTTTCGGAAGAAACTGGAATATCTTGTAGAAAGATGACGTTTTACAAAATGGAGAATTTCAAACTAAACTCTATTCTAATTTTCATCCACTTGAAAATAAAATGTCTCCATGGGTTTGTTGGGATATTTATAAATGTAATTCGTGTGACAATATATTTCTGTATCAGATCTAAGAGAAATTTAAATGTTCGACATTATAAGTCGTCCATTGTTATATCAAATAAAGGAGAAAACATTACATCTTCGTTAAAATTCAAATTTATGCATTTATGTAGAAAGTTGAATTAACTAATTACCAAACCATCGTTTGGTAATACATGTCGTTCCAATATGAAGTGATTTTTTGTCATCATGTTTTACAAGTTGTTTTGGAAATGTTTTAATATTGAACCACATAATTTAGTTAATCTTTTGTTTATAGTTTATATTAATTATCATTGACCAATATATCATTTTCAACCAATCAATTGATGAGTTCATCGAGACTGATTGATACAAAAGATTGTGAGAAGTCAATACAGTTAAGAAATAAGCCAACAAGGGGGGTCTCGATTGGTCAAAGGCAGTTTGACTGCAGTAATAGTGACTTGAAGTAAGGGATTGTTATTTCCTATGTCGTTTTGGCTTGGATTTAGTAATTGACTTGTATTAGAAGTGTTTTTCTAATTACCTCAGAATAAGATTGTGTTTCCTATTTAAATTATGTTTTTAATTTTGTGTATCAAAACTCTTCACTTATAAATAGGGGCTTGCAACCATTGTATTTGATGGATTCTCTTGTTTGACTCATAAATAAAGATGTAGTCTAGAATTGGCATGGGATGTAAACAAGTTATGCCGAAACACGTTAAAATCCTCGTGTCGTTATCTTCATGTTTAGGATTAGATTTATTCGTTTCTTGATTTTTTTTCGTGCTCTGATACTACCATTACTAACAACTGGTATCAGAGCCATAGATTGTAGATTTAGATAACGTCATAAATCAAAATCTATGGGAAGGCATTTTTTGTTAAATGGGAATTTCATCGTGGGAACGATGGTAGGAGGTGGAAGAATAATCAAACTCGATAATTTCGTTGCAGGGAACACGAATTGTGGTCATTGTGAAACCAAATAAGATGACAGAAGAGGATGGGATCAGTTAGATCGCCAGGCCAGGAAGAATAATTTCGTTTAACGTTAACGAGAAAACGTGGTATGCGAAGCCAGTTGGACAGATTTGCGGAGCCGAGTTTTTGTTGGCGGATGGATCGAACATAATTTGTATAGTGAAAGATCGGACATAAATATATATTAATCTATCTATTCACTATTAAATATTCATTCAATACAATTATGAGTGATCAATTAATTGAACGAAATGTGAGCCTATTTTTATAGTCATAACACACGCGTCGCTCGCAAAGGTCTAAGTAGCAACAGACTAATAATTAATACATTTTCAAAAGTGAAAAAAGAATTCATATTTCAATCAATTAATTTAATCAAATAATTAAGACACGTGTTGCTCGCGCGCATGCGCACACATCTATATTATATATTTTATATATATATATGTGTGTGTGTGTAAGTATGTATATGTTTATGTTTCTAGCTTGATCAGAATTGTAATCATTTTTTTTTCACTTTTAAATATATATTGATTATTAGTCTCTTGCTACTTAGACCTTTGTGAGTGAATTAATTGATTGATATATGATAAGCCAAAAAAAACTCGTGTCAAGAGGGACCATTGTAGAAAGTTGGGAGATTCTATGTGATCACATCCAATAAAATCGTTTCATCATATATTTATAGATTAAGCTGATTGATTATTATTTTTATTGTCATATTCATATATCAAACGGTGTATGGTGGATTTTTATTGGACCTAATTCACTATAATCAACAGTTAATAGGGATAATTGCATGAAGTCATCAACATCTCTCAAATTATGAACAATTGACATTTACACTCCTCATTTTTGATAAATTGCTATAAACCTCATCTCCTTCAACTTCCCATTAAATTTACTAGTTAGAGACTAAAAAAGCTCTTCGTATATTGAATTATACTCAAGAATTTGTTAGAGAATACAAAATTGTCAAAGTGTCATTAAATAATATTGTAATAACGAATAAAAATCATTCAAAATTAAGAAATTTTAGCAATATATCTCAAAACTTTTGAGCTATAAATTAATCAAAAAACTCTCGTTTACTTTTGTTCGTATAATGATATAATAAAAAATAAATGAATAAATTAACTTATGGCAATTTTATAAATAAACTATAATATAGTGAAAACTAATCTCTCTCAAATAGTACTGAACATATATATGAATTGGACTTTAATTTAAGGAAAAGGGAAATTCAAAGTACCATCCTATATTCTCAATTCTGAATAAGAAATTATATTAAACTAATCACGATGTCACACTCAATGCGTGTCCTTAATTATTTAAGAACTATAAATATATTATTTTATAATAAAAATTTCTCAATATCAACTTTGTTGCTTGAAATTTTGTGAGCATACATTTTACATATAATTTTATGTCAATTATTACAAACATTTAGAAATTAGCAAAAGAGAAAAAAAAAAGGGAAAAAAATATATATGGAGAAAACTAAGGAGAAAAACAGAAAGAGAGAAGGGAAACAATGTTTAGGAGAGAAAATGGGAGGAGTGGAGAAAATTAACTTTGACACTTGTCAGAATTTTAGTGGGTGCAAGATGTCATACAAAAAAAAATGAGCACACCAAAGGTGGTTACTTTACGACAAATTCTAAGGTGGACTGACAGTATTGCTCCCGGTCTATTTTACACCACACATTCACAATGAGTGGGGTGATTTTCACACTCACCTACCCCTGTGTAAATCACCCCACCCCAAGTATTTATGTGGTGAAAAATGGATCGGGAGCAACGCTCCCGATCCACCATAGAATTACCCGTTACTCTAAGGCCTCTTCCCTCTATTAATAGTATAGATAGATACCATATGAAAAATAAAAATACTAAACAAATTAATCGAATATTGCCTTGGTAATAGAAAATGATGTAACAAATAAAAATAACGCAATAATAGTAATATTTATAATAAATTATTTGCCGAATTAGGAAAGTTCTTTATTATTAATATAAACTTCAGAAATTTCTTAGTTATTTCTAGAAACTATTCATTTTGAATGCTTATTATTTGGTTTATTACAAAGTCATTTAGTCACTTTTTTACAATTTCAATTAAACCTTTTAAATTCAAATGTAAAAGGCAATATAGTCTTTAACTCGTAAACTAATGAAAAATTGGAGAGGGATCGTTATTTCCAGTGCACATATTTATAGTTCACAAGAGATCAATACAATTTCTTCAAAGCTAATATCAACAAAAATTCACATTTACCAAAAAACGAGCCTCTCATTACTGCCTCACAAAAAATATGTCAATTTCTTTTTAGGGGACGCATACTCTACTCTCTAAAAATAAAATCTCTTAATATTTTTAAGAAAAATAAAAAATAAGAAATATCATCCCATCCAATCGGGCCTTATACACCATTTCTCACTACTACATTAAACAAGTTCGAACTTGTGACTTTCTTGTTGAGATCATTAAGTCAAACTTATTTGAATTTTCATTATGAATTTGAGCCCAAAATAATATAATAAATTAACCTGTTTATTTATTTTTAAAATTCAACTCGAGTCTGAAAATAATTTTTATTAAATCCATCTGTAATTAACCAATAGAATTTTATTTATTGAATGGTAACCAAGTTCAAGTTCAAATCTCTGTGTATAGCATATTCTTTTGGATATTTCTAAAAATACTTTAATTTAAATATAAAATATTTAAATCCAGATTTACTGTATACAGCCATGATTTCCGGCGGTGGTGTGGTAATGGCGCCGCCGCGCCGGCCGCCGGATAATCGCCGTCGTCGCTCTTGAGGCGATCGAATATCAACTCCGTAAGTTCAGCTCAATCAACAAATTTTGTTTCTGTATAATTCATACTGAAGCATATATTGGGAGATTAAAGTACTATTTTATGTTTAGTTAGTTGAAGTGACATTTTTTTTTTACCTCTTAAATGTCTAGATCTTCTATTACAAATCATGTTGTAATCTCCTATATAAATGACATATGTATTAAATATTTTTTAAATATAAATTTAATATGGATTATATACACTTGTCGTGCAGGCATGATATGCAACCATGGTTCAAAGTATCGACCGATATCCGATGATATCGGCCGATACGTAACCGGATCGGAGGGGTCCAATCCGACAATATCCGTCGATACGCTTTGCTACAGCTAGTGTATGGTATCGCCAATATTATCCGATAATATCGGCGATATCATGATAATATCGTCGGTATCGGATATTATCGGCTGATATATTGATAATATCGGTGATACCGAGAAACTAGGTATAACTAGAAACATTTGCTAAAACCTTGCATCCGAATCTGTTAACAGAGCTTTGTCGCGAGACATCTGTGAATCAATTTTCGATTTCAGCCAAAAATTGAGAAAAAAGATGAGTATACAGAGAAGATTTGGAAGACTTACTAAATTGATTTAGGAGCTGCTTGAGTTTTTATTTATTTATTTCTATCGTGGTGTATGCTAATTATGGATTTATGGAATTAAAAATTCGGGCTTCCTATGAATATGAAGCAAATATCTTTGTCAACAAATATTTGTTTCATTTAAAAAAAAAAGAAAATATTGGTTGATCCATTATCAATTCATGATCTTACTATAATAAAGCTAAAAAAACAATAAGTTACATAATTCAACTAGAATGATTGTTTAACTTCTAAAAACAAAGTGCAGGGAAAATTGCAATTTTCTTCCCATAAGTTGCCCACTTTTCGATTTTGGTCTCATTAGATAGGGATGTGCCACATTTAGTCCCATAAGTCAAATAAAATCTCAATGTTGGTCCCATGGGCAAGCTGTCGTCTAAAATTAAATGGAAAAATGAGCGTGCATTGCACACTTCCGTTAAGAATAATAACTGGAGAGAAAAATAAACGTCTTGGACTGAAATAAGTAGGAAACTTGGCTTACAAAAGAGGGAAAATAAAATTTGAATAACATATCAACGCTTTGCAAGATAGTAACTGTCTAAATCATAACATACATTAAAAACAAAAATATATGTAAAAGCCCCACAAAATCATCTCAAAAATCTGACTTTTCTCAAAAAAACGATAGACAAAACCTAGAAATTTGGATCTATGAATAAAATATGAATACTTCGCAAAATAATCACTATTTAAAGCTTCCAAATTTTATTTTCCATCTTTTGTAAAGGAAGTGTATTTTTCCAAGACATGTATTTTTCCATCTAAGACATGTATTTTTCCATCTAGTTACTATTCCTAACTGAAGTGTGCAATGCACGCGCCTTGTTCCGTTTAATTTTAGACGACAACTTGCCCATGGGACCAACATTGAGATTTTATTTGACTTATGGGGCTAAATGTGGCACATCCCAATCCAATAGGACCAAAATCGAAATGTGAGCAACTTACGGGATGAAAATTGCAATTTTCCCACAAAGTGCATTTATATCTTATTTCTATGAATATATATAGCTTCTTTGATGGTTGATGTGACAAAAACTCTTAATATTCAAAAAGTAGCAATTTGTGTTATTTACATTTTTTTCTAATTTTACTATTTTTTCAGAATTTTCAGAGCATTTTATAATGCTTTTGTATCGTATCGTCCGATAATATCTCGATACGCCGCAACCGATATGGAACAGCACCCACCGATATTAACGCCGATACCGCGACTTTGAACCATATGTGCAACACAAGATGCAACAATAACAATACTATTTTGCAGCACAAAGTCTCATGTGCTGAAATGTATTGACATATAGTGTAAAGAATTACACTACACATTTGAATGTGTTTGAGATTATGAGCAAGTATATATGATCTTCCTTCTATATTTTGATTACCTCTGGTAGTATTTTTAATTAGCTTATTTTTAGCTGTTAGTGCAGTTAATTTTGTAATTCATGACTTTCAATTTTAATGTGTAGGTTACAAGTTAATGTTTCCTTTTCATTTTCATATCCTTTTTGTGTTTAATCTTTCATTTGTTTCTTTTGGGTGTGTATGGAAGGTATGGATAGCAATGGGCGGGGTCGGATACGGGTTATGAATATTAGAAATTCTGACCCGCCCGGTTCAGGGTGGTAGCGCATTTAGTACAACCCCCCATAACCCGCCCACCAATATTATTAACATTCTTTATTTTATTTTTTAATCATAACTTAATATTTTAATTTAGCGATTGGGAACCAAAGTCTAAATCATTCAGTAGAAATTCTTATTCTTTCTTCCAAATGACGTATTAAATTTCATCACGTTTGTCTAAGTTATTGGTTTATTAGTTCTTAGATTTTATAAGTCTTAATATGTGAAATCTTAGCATGTCGTTTGAGTAGATTTTAGGGGTCAATTGGGTTCATCGAGTTGAGTTAGGTTTCACTAGTTCGAATTCGGGTCGGGTCATTGGGGCTTGGGATGGATCATCGAGTGAATTACTGAATTTTCATGACTTAAGCGGGCTAAATGGGTAGAACCTGATCCCACCTGGTATTTGGCGAGACGTGTTTTGGGTTTCAATAAAGTTAAATGGGGGGGTGGCGAGTTTTGCCAAACCCGCTTCGTACCCGCCCATTGCCATCTCTGTTGGGAGGGTGGGGGTAGGCGGGGTAGAGGGGGGTTTCATCTGGTCCGGTCAGGAAACTTCTACAACAGGGTAAGTTCAATGGTCCTTGTGTCTATCTCTCTCACAATAAGGTGTATTGTGTGTGGTCTCCACACACATATTTTTTTTGAGAGAGGTAGATATAGAATACACGTTCGGAACATTGGACTCGGTTTGTTTTAGAATTAACCGGTCAAGTAGTATTTGATATGAAGTTTGTTCTGAAATCCAGGCCATGTTTATTCTAATTGCTGTTAGAGTTTTCTATTGACTGACCGCTAGGAGTTCTTACATCTTGGATCCTAAATAAAGTGACAACTCACAACCACCAATTGCATGACCTTTTGCAGTATTGCGAAATTAGAATATGTTTACAGAACAAGTGCAGTAGTTTTGAGCAAGTTGGGAGACTTGGAGTTGCATGTGCTATTTGGAAACCACTTTCGGGAGGGATGCTTCCGTTTGATGCAGTTTCAAGTGGAATTTCAGTTGTATATTTCGTGTCGTTTTTCAATCCTCGTGTTTAATATCTATACTCTTCCTTACCTTTAGCAGGATCATGTTAGTTCCTACACAATTTACTGATTTGTTAACACTGTAGACCTGAGTGCCTTGTTTATTTTGTATATGTTATACGTGGATAGTTAAAGATATCACGCGCTCTTGCTGAACTTATTGATAATGTGACGATCCATGAAGGATTGGTTGTCCCCGCAAAATCTCAAACTGGAGTTTGGTGAATAAATCTCGACCGGAAGTAATTTCAGTTTCTGGATGCTAACTGAATGGTGTTAGTTTCTTCTAGATACTTGAAATGCCATCCCTGCTATTTCAGAGTATATATTATTCTATTTGCATGTTAATTATGTGTTGTAGACATTAGGGGTGGCAATGTGAACCTGGAATCACCAATTCCACTTATCTAGTGGCAAAATCGAGTGGTTTGGCCTAGCAGCTTGCCGATCGTGTGGCTGTAGCTGCAATTTGGGTGAGAAAAATGGACTCACAACCTGATTTGAATTTTAGTCATGTGAGATTGAGTGCTTTGAGAAGTGGCAGACCATATTTGGTATCTTTAGTCGAAAGTCGTAACTGATTATTATCTTCCGGTTATGCAGTTTCGCATTGGCATGTTGCTCTTGTCTTGGACGATAGATGGACATATGATGGCACGTTCTCACTATCGTGTCATTTTGAACATCGTTATACCTTATTGAGATGCATGATAAAATGTAATGCCTATGTGGTCCGGCCAGATTTCTTATTAACTGTATCCTTTGACCTTTGTTGTGCAAAACTAGAAGAGAGATTGTGTTGGTCATTCGGGTTGGATCCATCTCTCAAAATTAACCCGCCCATCCGACATGTTGTGTGAATGTATTTGCTCAACCATTCTTGAGCAAGTGAGCTCAAAACCCGACCCAACTTGTCCATTTGCTACTTCTTAACTAGATATAAAACAAGCATTGTAATACAAAGTGATGTGGAGTTTATTTATGTTGTATTTACTCGTTTGCTTTTCTTCTATCTTTCCGATAAAAAATTAGCTATTAATCCATGCATCTACATCTTTCATTGTCCTAAACCTGTGCTATTAAATGGCTTAGGGTCAGAATCAGAAAGTGGATATTACGGTTCAAATTCTGTGGAGAAAAGGCAGTACACACAGCACTTTTTCGTGATTTTTGTGTATAAATATTCACTCAATCTATCCATGGTCTGCCTTTCTTTGTTGATTCTCTTGTTCTCAGTTTGCTCGTGCATAAGATTGTTTAAACTTCCTGTACTAAAAAATACGGTGAACTGTGTGAACTGCAAGATATTAACACTTGGTTTGGCGCAGTTTCCTTGCAGTTTAAATCTCTGTAGTTTCCACTATATTAACACTTGCTTCCGGCAGATGCCAGAATAACAAGCAAGAAGTAGAACGAGAAATGTGATAGGCGAGGAAAATGTATTCGTAGATGTGAGACCAAGAATTAGCTCATCAATACAAATTTACTTAGCTCCTACAGTCCAACATTCCTCTGGCAAAGTTTCGATTCGAGGTTGTCTGAAATTTCTGCAGCATGTTGTAGAGAAAAAGGGGACAAGACTGCTGATGCTAGTCCAGGTACTTCTTTATATGTAATATCTAATACGTGATGGTTGGAAAGTTCTCGACTCTGGTCCTGTAACATCACAATCATCTGTGTGTGTGGGTCTCACCACATCGACTGTTGTGATTATCGGACTTTTTAGGATGGTCCATATGTTATTTATAAAAGAGGCTATGATTTGCAGAGGTCTGTTCAATACCTCCACAAGATTGAGTTTACCTTAACTAAGGACGTAAAGGGGGATGCAAAAGTCGTGGCACCTCGATGTCGACCCCACATATAGGTGGTTGAGATGTTCCAGAACTGACCAAGAATCACTCGATCAATAGTTTCCAATCTACAAACAATGATGATTCTCCTTCGTTTAAGCTTTAATATAATTACAAATGATTGTTGTGCTTTTGATTCGGAAGAAATTCTACATCCTGCTGCTGATTGAAACAAAAGTGTGAAATTTTTCAGACAGTACTTCATAATCATTAAAAGGTTTGTGATCATTCACATCTGTAACCAAAATTTATATGTTTTTCGAATTTCTTGTATCCAAATATTCGATACTTATTGCAGCTAATCATTCCGGATAAAGTGCGATAGGACGTTCGTGCTGTTCTCCTACCATATTGTAAGTTTATGTAAAAAAAAAATTTTGAAGAAAAAGTTTATGTAAATTTTAATCAACAACATTAAAGTTTTGTTGATTACAGGATTGTCCCACAGCTATTATTACATGAAATGTGTTGTAGGGAATTCAATTGCTCTAACAAATTAGACTATTGTGCTGCCTTTTTACCTTGTGTGACAAAATGCTTTCTGTTTGCCCAATTCTGGCCAAGTAATTGAGACATTTCACCAACAATAGATGATGACCAGAAAGTAAATGCCTTTCTGATGCAGAAATACGTTCAAACAGTTGTAAACCATGATTGATAGGAGTAGTGATTGGCTTAGATCTTAATCAGACGCTATGAACGACCCTACGTAGTTACATATACACTCGTAGAGTAAGGTCTCGGTGGCATTGAGTTGAGGTCGAAATGCGACTCATGTGGGGTCCACTGTATATAGCGGATGTGAATTTCGTTGATCTCGAACCGGGCTCAGGTTGACCTAGTTGGCAATGCGTTGCGGTTGGATCGATATGTTCTAGGGCTCTAGGTTTCCAAAAATTACATTTATTGTTGTGATGGACCCACGTTGGGTCCACTATACATTTGCAAATACATAGTATCATTGATCGTGACCTTTTGATCAGATTGGTCTAATTACGTTCTTAGAGTAAATCGGTAGCAATGAGTTTGGGTATAATCAACATATTTTGGGACTTCAGGTATCTGAGAATAACATCTATTGACGTGAGGGAACCTACGTACATTAATAAATATTGTGAGGGCATTGATGGGGACCCAAGCTCGGCTCAAGCCTGTGTCTACGTGAATTGACACACATCTTCGTCCCGATTGTCATTGAGAGCCTTCTCCTACCTGTAGAAAATGTCCTCAAGTGTAATTCAAATTCTATCTTGCATAACATTCTCAATTATATGCATTGATACATAACAAATATATACACGTAGTTAAGACGTTGAGAGATAATTTTCAATTCCTTCTTTACTTCACAATTCGTTTTTCTCAATATCCTAACCATTTGTATGCATACTCGTCATGTTTTCGAGTAATATATAATGGAAATCATGTATGAGGCGATCTTGAAATAACCAAAGTGACAAGACTAACCCGATTGGATGGACGTCTATTTCCAATTTCTCATTTTTTATAGATAAAGTAAGAGAAATTATTTTTAAGGAAATAGAAATATGAAAGAGGAAGTGTGTTTGGATGAGTTTTTTTTATAGAAAAAAGTGTAATGATTAAGTGTGATGTGATATGTTTTTTTTTTGTAAGAAAATTATTTTTTTTTGTGGAAAATTGGTATGGATGAGTTTTGTTTTTGTAAGAATATTTAACATATTTAAGTTAAATTCATCGATTAAGGCATCCAAAAATATGCAAAGTGGATCTTATTTCGTAGCTTACATCATTTCAAATAAAGATATGTAATTATTTTGATGATTATATCAAGATATTGGCGTATAAAGTACTTTTAATTATTGAGTGAACTGTCTAATCATGAATAGTAAAATTCTGACTTTTGAGAAAAATTTGAGAGAAATGTCCATTTTTCAAAGAAATTTGAGATTTTTTTCTGAAAAATTATGTGTAGTATTTCTTTGGCATATTTTTGGGAAATGTCAAACATATGCATTTTTGATAAAAAAAATATCTGAAAAATTGAGAAATGGAAAACAGCGTCCCATCCGGGCCTAAAAGTCTTTCTAGTAAAGAAAAAAGGCCTCAGAAAAATGAAAAGAAAAGGTGAGTGGTGCTTTAGGGTAGTGACAACATGCTTAATTGGTACCTACCTAATTATATCTACAGACAACGAAAGTACCTCATATCTCTATTAACCATCATGTCTATACTGTTGTTTGACAGCAATTTGTTTATCTTTGTCACTTTGTTGATCCTATTTTGCGGATTTCTGAAGCCTTTTCCTTTATAGGTACAAATTCCGATCAATTATTTATGACAATTTACCTTATCGTGTTTCTTTTGTTTTATGTTTTTTCCATGAGTTGAGAAATTGAATAATTTGCCTGTTTTTCATCTTTTATTGCTTTGTGTTAGTGTATATTATGTAGATATACATAGATACCTGATTGTATCTTCGATTACATTTAGATAGACTCAAATTTTTATAGATAGGGTCCTATATTTGTCAATCAATACTTCTGTATTGTATCATAAATAATTATTAAGTGAAATACAGATTATTTTCTCATTAGAGTTCTCTAAATTACATGCTTAAGAATTCTATCATAGCTCTTTTTTGTTTTTCTTCAAGTTAAGAGACTTAGGAACAAGATTGCTCATTTTCTTCTGGGTCGGCTACGGTATCAATCACCACTTCTATTTGTTTTTAATGATACTCATCTTTTATCGCTTTCTTTTACTTCTGTTCTTTTCTTTTTTTTTGTTGTCAAGAGACTTGGGAACAAGGTTGCTCATTTTCTTTTGGGTCGGGTTTGGAGGATCCCGAGCCTGTTCTTGAACTCCCTTTTCTTGGAGCAAATGCTTTTGGCTGAGGACCTTTTGGTTGAGTAATAACATCGCTTTCTTCCTAAAAAAAAAAATGCCTGAAGCGTGACTGAAGATCAATTGCAAAGTACTCAAATTAGATATACATAACAAATTAAATGTAAAATGACTTTTCAACTATATAAGATTTGATTAACTCGATTTTAACTCAAATTAGTAGAAAAAATATCAAATTATTTAAGCTTAATTCGAATTCCTTCAATGAAAGCTCGATTCAAATGACAATTAGACCAAGTCTAAACACAATGCCCGATAAAAATTCAAAACAAAATTAGGTAACAATTTATTTGACTCTATTCAATTTGTTTAAATCAAGAAAACAATGAAAAAATAAAATAGAGACAAGATAAAATAATAGTAAGGTAAATGCAATTAGTTCTTTTTTTTTTTTTTTGGGGTAAGTACAATTAGTTCAAAGTTTGAATGATGAGGGTAAGATATTTGAATATCAAATTGGGGAATGCTTTATTTACAATTTATTCGATTGGTAAAAAAGCACAAAGGATGCAGGTATGAGATATGTAACATAAAAGAAGAAACAATTTTATTTTATTTTTGGTTTCTATCCTGTCTCCACAAAATAGGGCTGAAATATCACCCCCTAAATAAGAAAGAACAATAAAATTGTCTTGGTAAATGGAGGCCTAGAATTGATTCCCAAAATGAATGAACAATTTTTCGTAGTGAGGACGTCAATATATATATATATATATATATATATATATTGTTTTGCTTTGTGGTTTTTGGCTTTATCCAATTTAAGACTTGTTATACAACATTTCATATTATATGAACTAATGCGTGATTCATGTAAAATTGTATGGTAGTATATAGAGATGAAAAAGAGAGAAAGTAAAACGTGATTTTTTTTCTTCTCTTTGCGCATCATACCTTATAAATTATAATTGTACACTTAATGGTTATAGCATATTCATTTCCATTATAAGTTATGCATATTCATTTCTTTTATAATATAAGACCAGATAGTTAAAACTCGTAAATGGTTATCGACCCTTAGTGGGGCTCGTACTCATAATATTATAATATTAAGTAAATGATTACCAATTTAGAATATATGGTCCACAATAAACTTTACCGCGTCTAAAAAGTAATTGAGATTGTAAAACCATTAAAAAATCAATGGATTGGTGAGTAGTTTTTCACTCAGTTATAGCATATTCATTTCTTTTATACTTGAAGACCAGATAGGTAAAACTTGTAAATGGTTATCGGTCTTTAGTGGGGCTTGTACTCATAATATTATAATATTATAGTAAATGATTACCAATTTAGAATATATATGGTCCACAATAAATTTTACCGCGTCTAAAAAGTAATTGAGATTGTAAAACCATGAAAAAATCGGGTGTTTCTATGAATGGTCCGCCCAGCTCAGCCGTTGGATCCCCCAACAGGGGATCAAAATCCCATTTAATCCCATGTGGAAGGATCCAACGGCCCTGGCTGGTCTCGGCCCAGCATAGAATTTTCCGAAAAAATCAATGGATTGGTGAGTAGTTTTTCACTAAGTCACTTCCATTTTAAAGGAGAATATGGAATAGATATAGGGGCATCTTTAGTAGACCTATATTCTGCTTTTCTTGTTTGTGTTTTCGGTCTCGATGTGCACGATCTGAATGTTCAAGATTAATATTACTATAAATTATTGAGCACGATTGTAAAAACCTCTTCAAATTTTTTTTTCTACATATAAAAACTCGACCACAACACATATTATTTAAATAATAAACTTCTTCTATTCTGATGAACCTCTTTTAATTTACCCGTGCTATGCCACTACCAATTTTTTTTCTTTTCCAACAAGCATAATAAACACCTACTAGTTAGAATTGTTGAGTGAAACCAAGACTACCAAAATAGAAAACAATAATGGCTTTCAACTTATTTTGATAGTACGCTTTACTTTTCCTATCTTAATTTTATTGTTTTAATTTGGTAGTTGGGTTGTTGGGGGGGGGGGGGGGGGGGGTAAGATTTTAGTTTTGAAAAAAAGAAGAACTAAAATTACTTTCAATCTCTATTTTTAAGATAGTAGTCCCAATCAAATATATTATTGAAACTTAGAGAATTGCAATTCACACTAAATAAAAAGGAGGAAGATCCATTTACCCGCTTCAAGATTAGTCAATCTAAGCTAATCACATATCAAATAGAAATTATACTTACTATCTAACTAATATACATTGTAAGAATAATGACCAATCAACGCATAAATATTTTTTACGATGTAATTAGTTTTTTTTTAATGAAACGGTTACATCATTATATAGAATATCATTGAATTAACAATTATAATTAGTAATTTCCTATTACAAATTAGTAACAATAAACTATAAATTATAAACAAAGAATTACTATATAAGTAGAGAAATAACACGCACATCTGGTGGGATCGACGCCATGACCTTTAAGTCATGGGACCTCAGTCTTACCATTAGGCCAAGACATCATTGGCTACAGTGTAATTAGTTGGGCACTGTTATTTTTTAGGGTAAAATACAAAATGCCCCCTTGAACTATACTCAATGTTGCATATAGCCCCCTGAACTAAATAATGTACCAAATTGGTCCCTCAATCAAACTTATGTTTGCTAGCATTAGGATATTTTTAGTGTAAATATCAGTTTTACCCCTCTTCAAATGGACTATGGCTATTTTAATGTGTTACAGTATTTTTTTTTTATAATGCCTTTTATTACCAGTAAAATACACTATAAAAATAGAGTACTAACAAGAAATTTTAAATACATATATTTACTCATACATACCTCTTACCCCAAATAATTTTAATACATTTTTAGATATATGTTATCGAGTAAATACCTTTCATCCAAAAAATATATTAATGCAAAATATTTAAACAAGTAATCATTTTGTGTGCACAAATGTCTAGACCAATGCATTCTTTCATTTAACTATCCGCGACTTTAACCCAAAATTAATGAATAAAATAAGTATCTCATTTTGGCATATGCTGCATATCTAATCTTTTATTATAAAGTAAATATTTAACACAAAAATAATATTAATAAGATAATAATATTATGTATATTTTACTATATGTTTAATTATGTTTTTGCATTAACATCAAGTAAAGAATTAAAAATAATTGAGTGAAAAATTGTGTGACAAATCAAGTAAAAAAAAGAATAAGAAAATGGTAGGAAATTAAAGAAAGAAAATCAAGTGAAAAAATTTGTGTTTAAAAACCGAGAAAAAATGCCAAGTGCAAAACATGAATGAAAAATCGATTGACAAATTTTGGAGAAAAAAATAGGTTGAACTTTGTTAGTATAATGGTGTAAAGTTGTGGAAATTTAGTTTCAAATCAATCCATATACATATATATACATATATATATATACACACACACAAAAAGGTAGAAGGACAATTTTGGGAAATAAATCAACAATCATAAAAAAAAAAAGCTACAAAAGTTGACAGATGGACCAATTTGATACGTTATTTAGTTCAGCGAGTAAATGCGACAATAAATATAATTTGAGGGGGGAATTTTGTATTTTGCCCTATTTTTTATTCTATGATACAGTTGGTGGATATTGGGCAGCTAATGCAGATAATAATGTTCCATAATTTTGTTTTATACCATGGTTACCTATTCTTTAGGATTATCAAGATACTAATCGTATTTCAGTCATCAAATATGTGTTAATCAAATATAACATTTGAGATTATCACCCTGTTTTTCTTTTTCTAATTAAAAGGCTGAATTGGGTGAAATTCGTGATAAGTGATAACCTATGATGCACTAACAATCCTAACAAGTAACAAGGGTCCCGTGCAGTAATGTACCCATATTGGATATGAATACGGGGTGAATACGTTCTGGATACATTTCAGATACAAAAAATTGAAGTATTCAATGTGAACTGGTATATTTAATAAAATACAATACTTTTATGCCAAATATAAAAAAAGTCATATTTTGACAATGATCCTCCTTTTAACAAACAAAAATTATTAGAATTCTTATTATATATTTATATTTAGTTTGATTAATTGCTTGAATTTATGTATCATTTTATTGCCTGTGACTGCTGATTTAAAGATTTATTCATATAATAATTGGTATAATAACATGTTTTTTAAGTAGGTAATAATTATATGACCTTATTCGTATGACAATATATACAAATAAATATTTATATTTTACATCTCGGCGTATCGTATCCAAAAAGTTTGAAAATTTACTTCCGCCTGCTCTATGACACTAAAAAGTAAATTCTAATTTTTCGTCCGGATCAAATATTATAGGTCAGGTCACCGGCATTATACCGTCACCACGTTAACTTACTTTAAATAACACTAACTGCCGACATTTTGTCGCGTAAGTGGATTAGAGAAATGCTAATGAGACAGGGGCAACATGATATATATATATATATATATATAATATGCCATTAACTTTACATAATTTAAAAGGTAATGAAACATATAAACAATTGGTATAAGAGTAAGGAATAAGGAATTTTTAATTTTATTTTTGAAAAAAAAATCTAAGAAAAAAGAAGATTAGAAAGAGCTGTGCTTATATGTAAGAAGACAGTGTTAAGTATATATATATATAGTAATATTCGTACTCCAAAAGATAGATTGCTGTAAGAAATTGCCTGCTAACCTGTCTTAACTTTTACAATGAGAAGATGAAATGACAGAGAAGAAGGGAATAATAATAAATTAATTATATAAATAAATGGAAATTATAAACAAAAAAAATGATAGGGGTAATGTTAAAGTCTTGATCAGATACGCTCGTTCTGTATATTTATTCGAATTGCGATTATTAAAGAGGTATTGGGCCGGGGTTAACCCCCGCAGTACAGTACAATACCATAATTATTATGCTTTGAATTTTACTCATAGCATGTGGACGTAAACCCAATTTGAATGAACGGCGTAAATTCTTGTGTTTGTTTTTGGTTTTATGTTTTTGATTTCTTGCTTTTACCTAATAAGAATGAGTATGACTATATCATGATATTCAGATTTGGTTTTTCTGAACTCCATGAAAAAACGCTACTAATCTAGCTCTCACTAGCCCTTAAGAACGGGGATATTTGGCCCACGATTTGATTGAGTCCGGATCAAATGGTTTGCACCTTAAATGAGCGTTCGATCGATCACAAAACAAGTATAATTACAAATAAATTAATCTGTTTTAAATGCAGATACTAATATTTTATCTCAAGAGTATGCCTTGACTATTCATCAAAAAGTGGTGGAATAACTCAAAAGTATAATTCCTATCAAATTAGTAGAAATTTAAGTGTATTTGTGCAATTCATTCTTACACATTATTGGAATTTCGAATTTCAAAACAATTAGACTATGAAATTCGTATGGAGTCTATTTATACATGTATAGTTATAATTGTCAAAGTCTTTTAATTATAATAAATATTATATACCACCTTTTATATATCACAGATTTTTTATCACCAAAAAAAAATAAAAATATACACCGATTTTTCACCTCTCCTAGTTTTGGTAAGAAATTACTTGCAATTAATTGATTCTAATGGATTTAATACATCCATACTTTCTAAATCAAGGGACGGTGAAAAATCGGTAGTATAAAAACGGTGGTATATAGCATTTTTCTTATAATAATTTCTCCAAATTTACAAGGTTTCTTAGACAGTAAGGGAAA
The DNA here is from genome assembly GCA_019426215.1 of Buddleja alternifolia. Classification (NCBI taxonomy): domain Eukaryota; kingdom Viridiplantae; phylum Streptophyta; class Magnoliopsida; order Lamiales; family Scrophulariaceae; genus Buddleja; species Buddleja alternifolia. Next base: position 30,494 of record CM033391.1, read on the forward strand.
GTCCAAGGGCAAAACTGCCATCACAGGCAGAATGTTTAAAAGAGAAATTAAAAAAAATCAACTGCCAGACAACATTTCCTTGCATGATTGTATTATTTTTTAATATTTATTTTCTACAGACAGCTCTATCATCACCAAATTAAAATCTATAATTATAAAATAATAATTTAATTTTAACTCTTATATGCTAAAGATCATTTTCTGAGAATCTTTCAGATAATTAAGTCACTGTTGATCAGGAGACCAATAATGGAACCTTCATTAAAATAATTAATTAAAGCTGCAAATTCAGAAATCTTTATTATGAAAATAATTAATTAATTATTACTAACCACCCCTCATCAAATGATTAATCTATCTTTAAGGGCATCTTTCCATACCCCTTAAAACTCCACTACTTAACCTTTTTCTTGTTCATAAAAATTTTAAAATATTGAAAACCAAATTTTTAATTCTAGATTCATTGTGTCTAGTCAGAAACTCACCATTGCCAACCTGGGATTCTTTTTTATGTCCATGTTTAATTGAAAGAAAATAAATATAAATGTATATCATATATATTGTAATATATGTGTATATATATACGGTGCTTGGAAATTCTACTTCAAACCAGATTTATCGTACCAAAGTCAATATCTGATTGTTCGGTTTTTGTTTTTTAGGCTAAAACCCGGTCAATTATATTATAGCAAAGGTCATATTTAGCTGAACCCTAATTGTTCGGTTTGATTAATTGGGCGAACCCAAATTGATATTTGCATACTTTTAAAGTATTTCAAAATAATCACAATCGTTCACATGATACTATTTACATGAAGTCCATCTTACATAAATAATTATTATTATAATAAAATCTCGAAACTCTGTAAAAATAACAGAATAACTAATTAAACACGTAATATAAAAAAAAAAAAAAAAACCTTCTGTTTTCTGGTTAATGTGTAAAAATTTCAGTGGCCCTCCTGAAAATGTGCCATATATTATGATTGACTCTTCAACCAAAGTTTAATTGGGAGCATTATGATTTGCATTATTAAGACTTTATTAGGATAATAATGCCCCACTTAAGACAGCTGGTTACAACAAAAGTAACTATCATAACCACCAGAAAACACGATTTTTTGTCAATGTAATAATTGACCGATATTCTACTGCAAAATGATATTTAATCTCGTATTTTAACATTATTTATGCACAATTTATATATATCTATTTTATTGTTATTATTTTTTTTCATAAAAAATATAAAATTAACATGAATTATATTCACTTATCGTGGTTGGATAAATGAAGCGAAATATGACACTTCCAAACCCATTTAGAAAATCTTGAAAAAAGATTACAACGGATCTTGTAGGAATAAATTTACAAATTATAGCACAAAATGTCAATTAGTGGAAAAAATGGCCATAAAGAAAGTCATTAATTTCTCATATTTTTAACTAAGAGAATATCTTACATCTTATATAGTACAAATATGGTAGGTGCTGTCAAGACTTGCACCATAAATGGAGTACTTGAGGGTACTCAAAAATTACATATTTATAAAAATTAAACAAAAAGCCAAAAAAAATAAAAATTACTAATCAAATTCATCCGGTCCGGGTGAACTCAAACGTCTCGTCTATATACACCATTTCAGATCCTCTATTCCACAAATCAAATCGCCTTTTATCTTTAGGCCATGTCAAGATTTTACCATGAACGAACATTAGTCACCGCTCGACTTTCATATTGGACGTTTGGTTCGGACCTACATAACGAAATAAGGAATCATCAGTATCTAACTATGACTACACGGCTTCTTAGTCGGACCCAAAATTTCTCGTGTAGGCCCATATATCAATGGACAAGATTTTTCGAGGCACCGACCCAAGAATGTACCATTTACAATTATTACCAGGAAAATTGACAGGGTTGTGTACGAAACCAACAATGCTATGCAAATCATCTTCAGTGAATCCTGGGAACTGTAACAAGAACACTATGTTAGCCAAAATTCTCGGGTTTTTTTTCTTCGAAAATTAATTTAAAATATGGTAATTACCTGAGGAAAATTTTCAGCAAATCCATCAACAGAAGACAATTGAATTCCTAAAGGTAGACTGCCAGAAACATCGGTATTATTGTGCATTGGTGGTTGTACATTCTGCTGGTAGAATGGTGCAGAGGAATCCATAGGGTACAACTGTTGTGGTATAGTTGCATTTTGTTGAAACGTCTAGTATAAAAAATTTGGACCCCGTCAAATCATTTATTTTAAATACGAGAAAATTCTTAGAAGCTTCAAATTAAAATTGACTTACATCCTTGGAGTGAAGATTGTCCATGTTAAAATCCAGCTCTGGATTTACTGAGGCCAATTTCATTGACAGGAACTGTCAAAAAGATGACAAATATTTAATATTTAATATCTTTGACAGAGCACGACAGGAAAATGTTGTCGTAATTTAATTTAGGATAAATTACACGGACATCCTAATTACAAAAAATACCGCAAAATTTGAGAAATACCAGAATTTTACCCCTGTATGTAAAATTAGACTACAATTTTACTCCCAATTTTCCGAATTATCAAGATTTGCCAGGGTGTTCTAGTAATTTGTAAAATCTCAAGCTCGTAATAATTACTCAATAAACGAGGAGTGCGCATGTAATTATATATTAAATTTACCTCGACTTGGCGTTGCAATGACTGAACATAATTTATGATTTCATCAAGCATCAGAGCTTTTCCAGTAACCTGAAACAGTAATAAAGTTTCACCAAAACAAGTTATTATAGTAATTTCCACGAAAAATTTGAATCCCCGGGAAAAAAAAAAGTACATTATGAGCAGACCTTATTGCAACCAGGTACAAGATCCTGGAGAAGTTTCATTCTTTCGCTTATTTTCTCTCTTCGAACCTGAAGAAATCGCCGTTGAAAATCAGAACACGCGATTATTATACGATGCTCACGCGATTAAAATTTTGAAAATTCGAGATAAATATAGATTAATTACTCTTTCAGCTAAGCTATGGCTGTCAGTGGCTTGTCCCCTTCTTGCTCTAACATGAATGTAATCTTTTGGTGGCTCAGGCGGCTTTTGATTAGCTTTTTGTTTCTCGCATTCATCGTTAGATCCTCCTCCTTTTGCTTCTTCGTCGCTTTTGTTATCGACATTTTCGATTTTTCCATTTCCTGTGAGCTTCGAGCGCTTGGCATTTCCATCATCATCGCCTTCAACTCCCTGAAAAACCGAAAAAATCATAAAAATGAGCTTTAATAGAGCCGAATACGAAATGCGCTCGAGTAGCTCGAGTAACTTGATTTCTTTGCACATATGTTATCATGTTTTACTGATCGGGCTGAGTTTCTAAACTTATCGAACGATCAGTGGAATTTTGGACAAAAATGAGATGAAATTTATAAAATACCTTTGCTGATCCGTTTTCTTTCGGTTTCGATTTCGAAACGGCTTTCCTCTTCCGAGAATTGAGTTCATTGGAGATTTTCGAGCCTGAACCTGTCTCTCCGCTAGGGATTTGATCGGAAACAGAGGAATCTTCGTTGGAATTAGCAGCTGAACCTGAAAATTTACTCAATTTCTTCTCCGATGCCCTAATTTCGGTGAAATTCTTGTTCTCCGGCGAGGATCCAGCTTGTTGTTTAAGCGAAGGACTGCTGGAAACTCGTGGAAGCTTCGTATTCATCAATGGCGATTTAGATCTATGCGGCGATTCAGAAATGTTTAGCGATAATGGAGCTGTTCTACCGTTGAAGCTTCTACTGCCGAAGCAAGAGAATTTCGCAGCTCTCTCCGCAAATCCAGGATCAGCGGAAAGTGAAGGCAGAGGAGGAGTTAGGGCAACGGAATTCCCCAAATTAGGAGATAAATTGATCTGATCGAGAATCGGCAAATGCAATTTAGGTGAACTTAAAGGAGTGCTGTAACAAGAATCGTTGTTATTAGTCGCCGCCGCGTAGGCGGCGGAGCTTCCAGCGCCGTTCAGTTTTCCGATCAGTTCGCGGAGGAGGAAAGCTTCGTTCGACGGCACGGCGGAGGCAGGGGAAGTCACCATTGAGCTCAAAGCTGACTCGAAATGTGAGAATTGATCCACGGCGGAGTTAGTGTCCATGAAAGGCTGCTCCGCCGCCGTGCAATTCAGTCCGCTCCATGGAATCGCATCGAAGTGCAATTGCGGCGGTGGAATTCCAGCATTCATGAAGTAATCTTTATCCATTGTCAACAACAACAAAAACACCGATTTCGTTCGGGAATTGTGAAATGTTGATGAGGTTTTTGAAGAGAAATGTTGATGAATGATGGAGATATATATATATATATATATAAAGACAGAATGTGTGATGAACAGAGGGAGCAGAGAGCAGAGCGAAGAGGGGGTGAAAGAATGAATGTATGGAAATGTGAAGAGTAAGGTTTTTGGGGGAAAATGTGTGTTTGGCGGAAAAGGGCAAAAAAGAAGAGCAGAGTGGAAAAGGAAAAGGGGAAAGGGGAAGGGAAAAGGAAGGGTAGTGATGAAGTTATATAGAACTAAAGGAAAAGAGTTTGTTTGACTTTTTCTATATATATATATATATATATACACCGATCTCTAACTCTACTTACGAAACTAAGGTATCAAGATGGTGGAGTTTTTGAGTCTGAAATTTTATTTAATTTTTATTTGCTAGTTGATTGTAATAGATATTAGTTGGTTGTATTAGGACAATTTGTTATATATGACATTGACATGTATCGATTTATTTAAAAATATATATATATATAATGTAAGAGTTTTATTATTATTTTTTTGTAAAACATATTTTTAGCCGTTAAAAGCGGTGGGAGAAAGGGTTAAAATGCTGCCGGGCCTTGGACGTCAAATCACCAAAAATTGTCCAAAACTCTTTTTTCTTGAAATTACCACTTTTTTCTAATTTTTAAACTTCAATTGTCTTGCAATGGTAAACAAAGGTATATGTGCTTTCTAGATGACCACTTCACGAAATTAAGGTTAATATCGTGAGGTTAAATACTTATAATTGTGTGTGTGAAGTTGAACAACCAACTAAAGTACTTATTATATAGCTCGAGACCGACTGTTAAAAGTTCATTTGAGTTCATGTCGTGAACGTAATAAAACAAAGTAGAGTGTCTTTTTTGTTCGACAAATTTTGAGGTTCGTGGAGCTCGACTTATTCGGGTCGATTAAACCAAGTGTCCTTTTTATTCGATAAATTTTGAAGTTTGTGGAACTTGACTTGTTTGGCTCGATTAAAGTCTCGTCGAGCTTAGATCTATTAACAATCAATTCAAGTTCAAATACTAATTTTAAAACTCGATAATAATTCAAACATGTTTGAATACTATTTTATTTGGTTCGGCTGAGTTCATTTACAACCCCGACTTTGTTTACTTTGATAAGAGTTTCTTAGTGGATTGTTTATCATTAGTTGTTATTAATAGTTGGTTGTTGGTTATTAATATGGATGATGACGGTACATAATAAAAAATTTAAATAAAAAGTATTGTGCGTTTAAAATTTGAATAGTGAGGCCCTACGTAACTTGAAGTTAATTGGGAAATTTTATTTAGGAATACAATCAAAAGAGAAAATAATATTTTTTTTTAGAAATAAACACAATAACTAATTAGAATAGAAATATAAGTTCCACATTTTAAAAGATAAACTAAAAGAGAAAATAAAATTATTTTCTTAAATACTCAAATGAGGTTAGAGTCATCAAACTCGGTAAAAATTGAACGGAAAAAAAAAGCCCACTTATTGTGAATTTTATAATTTTAGAAAATATTGCAACAAAACAAAATACATGTACACAAATATTGTTGAATGTTTAGAAGAAATGACTATTTTTAAAATTTTTATTTTTTTTGGTTCGTTGGTCTAATTGTGTAATCCACCGAATTATGTGAGTGATAAGAGAAAAGATTAAAACTGTTGCGTCTTAATATTTACAATTTATACGCACTTCGTCATTTTGGGAGGACTTTATTGCCTTTGGTTTTATATATATATTAAAAACTTGCACGCTTGAGTTTTGACATTTCAGTTTAAAGGGTTTCTTTCACAAAGATTGCTTTTGTATATTTGAATGAATTTTAGATAGACTGGTTTTCAATATAGTTGTTATGCACGAACTATTATTCAAGTTTATTTGACTTATTATCGAGTTTTAAAATTTGTATTTTGTTTGGATTTAATTGTTAATTGAGCTGAGTTTGAAATAATTTTAATCAAATATAAACACGAGTTGAGCTCGAGTATTTACTTTTGTCTGCGTATATTTTATTATGTTTTATTAGTCGAGCCAGACTTCAAATATTACCAAACAAAAAAGAGGTGTCAAACTTTACTTTTTATATTAATGGTTTAAGCTCAAATGAGCTTTCAATGATTGATTTTAAATTGGATATCAAATACTATAGTTCATTTTTTTACCCTAATTTTCAACACCAAATACATAAATATTAATGCATGTGTATGGAGCGTTGTGAATGAGTACAAATTGATTTATATTGCCAAAGGGAGGACCGTCAATGTGGTGGCCAAGCCCCAAAAAGGAAATAACAAATACAATATATATTCATGTTAATATCTTAAATTTGTACAATTTCTTTCCTCCATTGATACAATTTCTATATTCAAATTGATTTTTGTTGTGTCAAATATGAAACTTTTTATTTTTAGTAAAACGGATTAAATAGTAAAAACGTACAATGCATATGATTGTGATATGCATATAATATAAATCCACCAAAAAATTCCAACAATTCTTGATTAATTTTAGAACTTTAAACATATCCCTGTTTCTTTTTTTTTCTTCATTTTTTCTCAAGTGTAAATGTTGAAGTAAAATGTTTAAATTATTTTACTCTTGTAACAAACTATTGTACTATCTTGATGAAATAGTAATTCCCATGATATCACCAATGATGGAATGCTCACCTCACCCCCCCCCCCCCCCCCCCCCCCCCCCCCAACACCCCCCCAAACTTCAACCCCAGGGGCTGTAATAAATTAAAAATTGGTTTTGATTTTCGAGATTTTAAAAAAAAATTCTTTTAATATTCATTTAATTATTATTATAATTATTATCGTCATCCATAGAATTGGCCCTGCAGAAAGTTGGGCCTCGAAGTTCACATTCTTTCCTTCTTTTCATTTGGCAGAGCCCAGTAATTTAAGAAGTCCTTTATATTTTTATATTTCTCAATGATTGGAATCAACAGAAGTTGTCTCTTTGGGTTAAAGTCAAATTGCAGGTTAAAATAAAACCTATTCTATTAGAAGGTTTTTCTTTATTCTTTTTATTTTTCTTGCTAAATATAAGGGGGGAAAAAAGACTATCAACATAGCAATTTTCTCTTAGTGTAATCATGAATTTTTGTATATTGAGAAATATTTAGATTTAGTCATAACTTAATTAATCACAAAAAAAAAAAAAAAGATTTAATCATAACTTATGGCCAGTGCCAATCATCTCGATTTACAAAGTTCATGTTGATGGAACTCGCCCGGACATGACCATGAGATGTTTTACATGACAAAAGAATGTATGTTCTTGTTGAACCTTAACTGCTGTTTATTTGAGCAATGATCATGAGAGTTCTAACACGTGGAAGAATGTTTGAATTAAGCTATATTATTTTCAGTTAGACGTGTCTGTCACCTTGATTTCATCAAAATACATATCAATTTGAATTTTGAGCCCATTCTTCCAACTTCCATCTGAGCGTGACCATGAGACTTTTCACACAAGGAAGAATGCCCGAATCAGGCCATAATTACACCCTTTAGACAAGTGCGTCACATCAATTCTAACAAAGTGTACAGTGATTTAACTTTTTTTTTACCACCACACTTACTCAAAATCCAAATCATGATAGTTCTAAGTTCTAACACGTGGAAGAATGTCTAAATTGAGTTATACTATTTTCAGTTAGACGTGTCTGTCACCTCGATTCCATCAAAGTACACATTGACTTGAATTTTGAGCCCATTCTTCCAAGTTCCATCTGCGCACGATCATGAGACTTTTCACACAAGGAAGGATGCCCGAATTAGGCCATAATTACCCTCTTAAGCAAGCGCGTCACATCAATTCTAGTAAAATGTACAATGATTTAACTTTTTTTTTACCACTACACAAGATCAAATCTCATGTTTAAGGACGTTGGTACCCTTAATGAAACGAGCATCTACAAAAGTGGGCTATCACACGAAATGAGTAATTTATTAGACGGTTATTTTTCAACTAATCTCAATAATTTTTTAATATGGCTCACATTAAATAATGGCTTATAATATGAATATACGCATTGAATTTATTTATTTTTGAATAATATTCTTAGGGCAAAGAGAAAAATCGTTAACGTGTTTTGGGTTGGTCAATCATTGCATTAAATTCCAACTTCTATCCGGTTAAGTCGGGTTCGGTCGGATTCCCATGGTAAAGAAAATAACAATTTACTCACCTATGTTTTTCTAGAAATGGGTTTTTATTTATGTAAGAGGTCTACTAAAAAAATTAGAAAATATTATTGCGATCGCCCTTGATAATACCCGAGGAATTAATTTTAAGTTTTCGAATGTGCAATACCTTGAGGGAAAAAAAAAATCCAACGTCCATTCCTACATATTTTGGAGAAGCTTAATTGAGTCATTCTTATAACTTAGGAGTAAGGAATTTGAAATGGGAATTGATATTTGCACTTTAAAATTTGATAATGGTACTCTATTCTCTTTTTTATATTGTGCATTGGACCAAAATATCCTTATCAGTTATAATCTTATAACACAATTTTCATTAATTCTAAAACAAAGTATATAATCAATAGAATATTCTTTAATTTAACTTTATAATCTCCTATTTTAATATGTTAGTATTTTTATTCTCTCATTTTGTTCTGTAATATTACTTCGACTTATTTTACTTAATATTATATGCGTGTGTGTATATATATATATATTTAAAAAATACCAAACACTAAAAAAATATACATTTACAAAGTAACCAAAGTTAAACTATAATATAAGTTGACAATCATAATATATATAGTTGATATTTTGAAATAAAGTAAAACATATATAAAAAAATGAAAACAAAGCAAAATCAATGTTAATTTATTGTTGCAAATTATTTTAGAGGTGGGCACCATGTCAATCCGGACCAATTAGAGTTCCTATTTTTAACGGGTCAAACCAGCGAATATGTATATTTGGACTCAAGCTCGGTCCGATTAAAAACTCGGACTCTAATCAAGCTTGTTGACTCGATGCACACTCTTAAAATAATTTGATTTTCAATATATCCCAATATATGTGTATATCTATATATATATATATATATATATATATATACTTAACTTTATTTGAAGATATCAGCTCTACGTTACGATTGTCAACTTATGTTGTAATGTAACCGTGGCTACTATATGTGGGTAATTAACTACATATATATGTAGAATATTAAGTTAAAGAGGTCAAAGGAATGCTAGAAAACAAAAGGAAAGTATGGAAATAGTGAAATAATAAAATATGAGACTATAATGCTAGAAGAGAAGAAGAATATATGGAAGGTATATTTTGCATACAATTGATGCAAATTGTGCTATAAACTATAAGGACATTTTGGTCCATTATTCAACACAAAAAGGAAATTGGAGTGCCATTATCATATATATATATATATATATATACCTAAGTTATATTATAACATAAGTTGACAATCATGGCGCAGGATTGCAGCTTTTTGATGGGCCAAGCTCGGGTTCAAATATAGATGCCCCCATGCTTGTGAGTCAGTAAATAAATAATAGTAAAGTAATTATTTATTACATGTTTAATAAATATATTTTATTATTGTTTATTTATTGGTTTGCGAGCCTGTACATAAACAAAAATATTTGAGATCGAGCTCTAATAATCTGGTTTGGCCTAAACTTTTTTGATTGCCAATTTCAAATGCTTTATTTTGTTTTAATAATGTTGTGTGTATTGCTCTACTTCTAGTTTTTTTTCTTTATATATATATATATATATATATATATATATTTAAGTTTATTTTTAAAATATCAACCCTATGTTATGATTGTAAATTTATGTTATAATGTAACTTCTGTTACTTTATAAATATATACATATTTATATTAACCACATATGTATATCTTAAGTAAATAGGTAGAAGAAACACAAAAAAAAAAAAAAAAGCAATGAAAGTATTAACATAGTGAAATATTGGATTATAGAGTTAAAAAGGAAGAATAATATATAGAGAGTATATTTTGATTTACAATTGATGTAAAATGTGTTAAAAACTATAAGGATATTTTGGTCCATTCCTCAATACCAAAAGGAAACTGAAGTGCCATTATCAAATTTAGGAGTGCAAATATCAATTCCCATTTGAAATTGCATGACAATCACAAGATTTTAGGGGCCATTAATGATCCTAATTGTATCAAAATCCTTTAGCTTAGTTTCATATAAATAAGTTCTTTGATTTAAAATTATTGATTGTACGACACTGCAAGATAAGAGTTATTATAGAAATTATCTAATGTCAATGTTACTTATAAAATACTATGGACACACAGACACACATTATAAAAATAATATATTAATTAACCAATTGCTAAATTCCTGAAGTTTCAAGAAACTCCCAAAAGCTAATCAAGTGGCAATATTAATTCGTTTCCAAGTAATAACACTTGCATGTATACTTTTGCACAATAACTAATGGATGCAATGCATTTCTATTAAAGTTTGAGGACCTAGTTGGATTCTATACATGGCGTTTTATCTTTTATTCTATATATTTATATCATGCCATTTATATAAATTTCTTTTTTAAATATGCCAATGATGTGAACTTTATACACATAAAATACATATAAATAATTATAATAGAAAATAAAACACAATTTTAAAATAGAGGATCGGGTGTATTCAGAACTTGACTCACATAAGACACGTGCTTTATACATTTTGTTTTAAGATAATTATGAAATGTAAAACAAATCAATAAGATACTTATCATATTTTAAAATTAGGTGTTGTCCACCAAGTGAAACATAGAGTAAATCGCGGAAAAAAATTAAAGAGAATCCATCTATATTTTATTTTAGCAATAAACGTTCATTGCATTTGCCAACTTGAAGTAACTAAAGCTTAAAAAGGTAAATGCATAATTGATGCTCCTAATATATATTATCATTTATCGAAACATATATAATTGGATAACATCTTCATGGTATGGTACTTCTATTGGATTCTTGTGTTATATGCATGCACAAATCTAGCTAGCTTATAAATTTGTCTAGAAGTTTCGAAACCTCCTAAAAATCACTGACCATAATTTGATGTTTTGACATAAACATTTTTATCTTTCCATCGTTTTTGAATTGTAATAAATGAATGCAATAACTAATTGTATTTACGTAACTAATGCGTATCATAATATATTAGTATCTTATCATATGGAGGACCAGTGATTGATAGGGTAAAAAAAATTAATTGGCGACGACATATAATATTTATCTTAAGAAAAATTTGTTTATGAGAAGGAAGTCACGTTAACAATGACCCTAATCGTTTAATGTAGAGCATCTACTGTCGGCAAATGTGGTAGTGTGCTTTCAACTGTGTAAACACATTATAATTTGGTCATTGTATTTCCAATTCTATTCAAACTTTAGTTCACCTAATTACTATAGATAGTCATATCACTAGTGAAAGACAAATCTTTTGGTTAGTTGAATTATTTCCTAACATAGGATGCACTGAATTTATCCAAACAATGTCAATCACAACATAATAATATCATTTACACACTAATGATATAATGAACACATTTTTGGATTCTCAATTGCAAAATGTTGTGTAATCTTATATTTTGATTCACTTATACACGGCATACAAATGTATATAATCAATGTCAATTTTAGTGCAAAATGCACTTTGCTCCCCAGAACTATATCCTTTGTACCAAATACCCCCCTGAATTGTAGAAAAATACACTTGGCCCCTTCAATTGTATGGAATTGTCTCTATTACCCTTAACCATTATTTTTCCTTTCATTTTTCATTTTCTTCATCATTTTTTTCTTTTTTCACAAATTTTCTATTCTTACGTAGATTAATTAAAATTTATCCAAAGCATTATAATTAATTAAATTAAAATAATAATTTGTAATATTTATTTAGTACAAATGTTGAATTAATATGGTGAGAACACATTATATAAATATTTGAAAACATTCAGCTAACGCACTGTGACAAAATTTAGTTACAAATAGATTTTTAATATATTTTATGTATGTGTGTCAGTGTCTGTGTGTATTTTAAATCGGGGGTGTAAGAATATGTATATTTTCAGTTAATTTAAATACATTCATATAAATATAGTTAAAATATAATATGTTAGCATTAAGTTTATATATATATATATATATATATATATTCTAGTAAATTAGGGTATTAAAAATACGCATATATGTGTAGTAAGAAAATATGCATAAAAGATATATGTTCTAATTAGTTTGATTTTGTTACAATGCATTAGTATAATTTCATCATACATTAACATAATGTGATGTCAACATTGTAATTTATTTTTGCTAAAAATATTATAAATTATTGTTTTAAATAATTAGTTATAATACATTGGGTAAATTTTAACTAATCTATGTAAGAAAAGAAAATTTGTGAAAAAAAAATGGTGGAGAAATTGAAAAATGAAAGAAAAAATAATGGTTAAGGGTAATAAAGACAATTTCATGCAATTGAGGGGGGTAAATGTATATTTCTCTAGTTCGGGGTGGAATTTGGTACAAAGGGTATAGTTCTGAGGAGCAAAGTGTATTTTGCCCTCAATTTAATATGTTTGAATTGTTTGTATACACATGTGAAATGAAATACTAGATGACACCATTTTGTACTAGAAAATCCAAACTGAGATGCATTACAAATTTTCTGTTCTAAATTGACGACTCATCTCGTATCTCTTTTCACCTATGCAAGACAAACATATATAGTTTGTGTTAACTTCATATTTTAGATTTTTTTTTCCCTAAATATAATGTTTTAGTGAAAAAGGATGAAATCTGTAAAAGATAATATAATACGAGTACAAGTAGTAATACTAAATCCATGATTCTTTGGAATGTTTTGCCCATCCGGATGATCTTTAATAGAGATGGGGGCCAGCTCTATGTATATTTCAAATATGTATGTTATATTATATATTGCAAATGGAATGTATATAATTAATTCCAAATTGTCACATATTCTAAAAATATCTAGTCATGTAGTTTTAAATAAATAAAGGGGGGAAAATTAGATATTTGTCAATTTTTTTTTGTTGACAAGGACACCTGCAGCCACTACCCGAACATGCGCACTGGGTAAACCCCGCCTTAATGCAATAGGCAAAAAAAAAAAAAATGTGATTTGTCATATATGAGGGGAATGTCCTAACATTAATAGTCATCTTAATATAAAGGTGACCTAATGATACATGGATCTAAGATTAATGGATTAACTATATCCAAAGTCGATTGATAATCCATTAGATTCGTTTATTATAAATACTTTTTGGTAATTGCAATATAATTCTTTTTTATATTTGTCTAGACTCAATATCTAATTTTCATATGAGAGTTTCTGTCAAAAATCTCCCATGCACCTCCAATTGTGTCGTGTTTTAGGTCCCTCGATTTTTTCAAGCACTTTATTAGTATCGTTGGATGTGATGGACGTAGGGGTGTTCACCGAGTCGAGCCGGCTCGAAAAAAGCTTGACTCGAGCTCGAGATTTTTCGAGCTCAAGCCGGCGATCGAGCCGAGCTCGAGCTCGATTGTAAGTGTTCGGCTCGCGAGCTCCCTTTAATATATATTTTTAATTAATATATTTTAATATATATATTATTATATACATTATAATATTTATATATTAATATAATAATATAATTTACTAAAAAATATATATAGATGTTTTAGCTCGAGCTCGAGCTCAGGTGGAAATAATCAAACTCGAGCCTGGAAAAATCACCAGGCTCGGCTCGTGAACACCCCTAGATGGCCCACTCTAACCCTAACTCCCAAAGGTATACCACAACATATACATATAAACATCATATATATATATATATGTTCAAAAAAAAATATAAACATTATATATATATATATATATGTATATACACATGTTCATGCAAAAAATTAAAACATGCATTCTTGTAAGCAGAAAATTCTGAAAAATTTCATGTTGGAGAAGTTGCATGTCTGACCCGGAATGGGGCAATTTAATGCTTACTTTGAACAATATATGTACTATCAATTTCTATCTATTTGGATCGATTTATGATACATCAACAATATATGCCAACCCTAGTGAATTCAAACTCATCAATCATTAATTTCATATCATTGACCATCTTTATTATCTATTCGATCGAAACCCATCATACTAGAAAATTAAAACAAAATAAATTAAACTAAAAGAAGCATATTTACTTAATAATAATATCTTGCACTAAAATTCTTTTCTTTTTGGAACTTCTTGTATTCAATTCCATGCCTATAAATAATATATTCTTCAAGAAATTCGAACAATATTATAATTGAGGCCCCATCGACATATTATATTTATATATATATATAACATAATAAATGGGAAAAAGATGGGCTTCAAGAAGATTTCATTATGGCACAGTGATCACTCTAGTCCTGAAAAAACCAATCGGTTTGCAGTAAGATCATGAGAGAATCTGAGAGGACGAATAAGAACACAATTATATATGTTATTATATTAATATATATCTTCCTACTACATAAATTAATAATATTTAGAGAAGATATGTGTAGAACAAAATAGAAAAAGATAACTAAAGATAGATATGTCACATGGGAATTTCATGTCTCCAAGATACGAAGTAGGCTCATTTATTGGTCGAAGTTCGCAAAATGCAATGGATGAATTGAATGGAACTTTGAAGAATTTTTGGGTCAAATAATTTTTTGACCAATATTAATTCTTATTCTTGATATTTACCGATATACACTTGCATTGCTTAGAAATATTACCATTACGGTTTATTTATGCTATATTTGATGAATATATATTACGAGTGAAATAATTAAGTGTTTCATGATTTTATTTTATATAACATGACTAGTTTTTTTTGGAAGAATTAATATATTTGTTTTTGGAAGAACCAATATAAGTTCATACAATAACGTATGCTCGATCACTAGATATAACAATAATCATGTTCCATTTTGTTAAATAACTAGTGATTTTCGACTAATAAATACAAACACAATAACTGCAGAAAAAATACTAACACAAGAAACCGATAGTAGTGCAGTCCGAATTTTTTAATTTAATTTGGTAATTCATTTTCTTTTTCGTATATCAAGAAGATTATGTACACATACAAAAAAAATCATATATATAAATACACACACACACACTTGGCATAAGTGCATATACACAATGACAAGCTAGTATAATATACAATATAAGATGATACACATGATAACGTAGAGGATCCAAGGCGCTAATAAGCTCCTGAAATTTATTTCTCGTATAAACATAATACGAGTATGTGAACTTTAGTTATGTAGATCTCGCCACATGAATTACTATTACTTTGAGGTTGAAATCACAAGAGTATTGTGTCGCATGTTAAAAAATCCATTCCATAAATGGATTCATGACTTGAAAAGTGAATCCAAACGTATTAATGTATTTTTTTATTGAACTGAGTGGATCGAAGAGGTTTCGATTGAGTAAGAGGTCTCGCGTTAGAGCCGTTTTATACGCCAAAAACGTCATCGATAGAGGTTTCTGCAATCACATTAAAAGTACATAACTGACCCTCGAGCACGAATAAACCTTAGGGGAAAAAAGAAAAAAAATAAGAAGATGCTACAATAAATTATCAAAATGTACGTGGGATGTTTTTCGTAAAATTAATTTCCATTGAAGATGGGTCGGTGAATGAAAGTGACAAAGAAGCTACAAGAAGACAAATATTTTGGCTTATGTTCTTACTTAATTCAGAGTAGCTTTATCACTCCAAAATAAATTGGTGCTGTGCCCTTTGCCTATATCATTTAAAGCAAATTAGGGTTTAATTTCTGTCTCGTCTATTAAACATTATCATATAAATAAATATATGGTAATATAAATGGTTTTTTCTCTTATACATTTTAATGTGTTAATATATTATTTAATGTTTTCCACCAAATCAAGAAAGCAAAAGATAACCAACATTCATTGAATCTCCCTAATATGCTTAATTAGTTATTTTCACCCATCATTTTCTTGTTAAATCCGACGTAATTTAAGCACATACGTCTATTACGTGCATATCCCAATTCATTTACATTGTCCGCACCGCACGTATGCATATTTTGTTTTACATGAATAATTGAATTATTTATATAAGCATGTTAAACTAACTTTATATATATATATATATATATATATATATATATATTAATACTCAACATCTAATTAGAATTTCGAGTGCTTAGCTTAATGTGTTGATTAGACGGACAATTACAAGTTTGAATCTTCTTTATGTCAACTTTTGGGGCTATCTTTTTATGAATCACTTAATTAGTCTCGAGGGGCTTCTTATAAGCTTTGGTTACTCGAGGTTTCAATACTATCACAAATATTTATTTAATAGAAATTACAATAGTTCACTATAAATGAGTATTGTTCTTTCTATTAATGCACAAACTTGGAAGAATAACTTAGCTTGTCCCAAACAAATACACGAAATATTGTACTTACATTAAGATAAAGAATTAAAGTCTCGAGACACTCAGAAAATCATTTTTAGGGTATATGCAAGTTGCGCTAATGTAGAGTCCTAGAACCTCCTAAAAGTAACTTGTTTAGAGGGGCACCGCATACTCGAGTCATCACGTGAAATCCACTATATACGAATACTTTTAAATTATATATTTAGAGTTAAAGTCTCGAAACTCTCTAAAAGCGCTACTTTGAAGTATACACAAGTTGGCCTTATACCCCCTATGATTCCCAAAAATTAGGGGGGAAATAAGGAAAATTTTAGCTCATAAAATTTAGACTACTCAAATCCAAGTATTATGCGCAAAGTGTGAGAACTTGTGATGTAATTGATTACAAGACAAATAAATAATCTTTAGATTCGAAAAATAGCTTGGTTCGTGTAGAAAATTTGTGAATATGAAAGGGCAAAGTTTTTATGTTTGTGAATAAACCAAAAATCGTTTTAAAGAAAATAAAAATAAACCAAAAATCTTGCTATTGCTCACTTAATCTCAACATAAGAGAAACTTACACTAGCACTCACTGCAATAATATGTAATTATACAACCTTATATTCTTATAATTGAAATTATAAATATCTAACCCACTATAATTGAAAATTACATTTATCCCTCTGGGATCAGTTTTTTTATAACGTCATCATGTGAACTTCTAAAAATGCCCCTGTCTAAATATCATTTAGGAAAAATTACAACAAGCTCCTCTTACTTTTGAGATTACACAAATCTCCCTGTTATAATGCACTTCTTACAATCATCCCCCTATGAGTTAAAAAATTCTTACAATTTAACACCTAAAAATCTTACAATTCGGGTGTTAGTAATTTCAAATGCGAGAGGGGTTTTTAGGAATTACACATTATAAGAGGGGGTACGGCCTTAACAAAAATATTATTTCAATTTTTTTAATATTTTTTAGTAATTTAAGTGAAGGTCAAAAATGTTATTTAGTATTGTTTGACTATTAACCGAGGGTTTCTAGGGGGTAAGTGTAATTTTCAGTTATAGTGGGTTAGGTATTTGTAATTTTAATTATAAGAGGGTAAGTTTGTGTTACCTACTATAACAGTACGTGTAGATATAATCATGGTTCAAAGTTTCTTTTTTTCCCATCGAAACGTTTGAAAAGTTTTTGTTTTTCAATTAACTGAAAAGAAATCACCATGTAGTTTCGAAATTACACTGTGTCCTAGGAAACCCTTAATGTTTCCAATGTTTTCATGAAAACTCTCAATGTTTCCATGGTTTCCATATTCGTTTCCATGGAATATGGAAATTATGGAAACATTGAGAGTTTGTTAATTTCTTTTCAAAAACATTTGTTCTATCATTAATACATTGAGAGTTTTAAAAAGATTTCTGTAGAAACCATGGAACCATTAAGGCTGTGTTTGGTTTTGTTTTCAAACCAATTTTGGCCAAAACTTGTTTGTTTTGTATTTTTTTGACCAAAAAGGGTTTTTTTGGTCAAAAAAATTGTCAACTACTGTCTCCCTATTTGTCTCTACTTTAGGGTGCCTACTAATTACATCAACTATAATACAATCATTTAAAACTTATATTATATTATAATTTTCAATCATTAACTAATTATAAACACAACTTTTCAGACAAAAACTTACATGATTTGACTGCTACAGTAACTTTTGCCTTTTCTGAAAATAAAATCAAACACAAAACCAAACATATTTTCATCAAAATACACAACCTTCAATAAACTTTTTCACAAAAAAAACTCCCAAAACAAAACCAAACACAGCCTAAGAGTTTGGCAATTTTTTTTCAAAAAGATTTGTTTTATCGCAAATACAATAGAGCTCTCAAATCTCTCAATGTAGGGAAAAGGGTGAAAAAAAAAAAAGTAATGAAAAGTAATAAATCTAACAATCAAACAAATATTTATTTCACTGAGGAGCGACTTTTTATCATGCGACTCAAGATGAAAATTATTGTATTATCGTTAAAATAATTTTTTCATATAATTTGCATATGAGCTTGAAACCATGGTATTATCCTTATTAATTTTTTATTTTTTTCACGACAACACTTTTAGAATTTTTTATTTCACAATTTAAGTTACTAAAATTTTATCAATTATATGCTCTGTGAATGTTAAACTTGAATCAAACATTACCACTTTTCATTTTTTTTACTACAACACTTATAGAATTTTTTATTTTATAATTTAAGTTACAAAATTTTTATCAGTTATATGTTCTGTAAATGTTAAACTTTAATCAAACGTTACCACTTTATTTATTAGTTTAATTTGATCAATTATTGACGTAGATGTATAAACATTTTACATAATTATTATTTTTTGCTAGTGAAAAGAGGAAACAACCCTTCTTTACTTCTTTCACGATTTTTACCTTGTTTCCAGTATTTTTCAAGTTTTCTGAAACGTTTCCGATCCGTTTCTTATATTTAAGAATTCAAAACTTATCATCGAAACGAAATTTTAATCCTTGTATATAATTTTCCCTAAACATAAATAACTAAATTGAGAATCATTACGAAACGAAAAAGATAGCGGATAGCCCATAAAATATCTCAAAGTTAAAAAATTAGTGTCTTACTCATATTAGCTAGCATCAATTAAGTTTTCGATTAAAAAATAAAAAAATCTCTGAAACTGTCGTGTGCTTAGTACAACATCTAAGGAACCAATAAACTATATTAAAATACTACAGCTATGCTTAAGAACCTAAGTTAAATTAAAATAGTCCTAAACATTAATTAAGCACATAATACGACCATGCAATGGAGAATTATTGTACCTTAACTAACACTAAATTCATTGGAAATTAAGGAAAAAATATATTAATTATTCATTAATGTCGAGCTGGTAAAGTTCGATTATATATATATATATATATGTGTGTGTGTGTGTGTTTTGGACATATTAATTAAAAAGGATACTATCTGTCACTTTTTACTCATCACCGTTTTATTAGCCTTTTAATTTTGATAAGAAATACATGTAATAAATGCAATTATTTTAGATTTGTGTGATTAGTGCTTATCATAACAAAATAATATCTTAATATATCAAGTGCTAGTGACAAAATATAATGGATTAACCAGTTAGCTAAAATATTTTTCTTAATTACAAATAATTAGTGTTACTCAAAGCAATTGTCACTTAAATTATTTATAATGTGAATGTTATTTTCATCTACTTTTTTTTTATTGAAAAGTCGGTGATGGTTGTCCCCTCAAAGCCGGTGGTTTTGTGAAAACTAGGGGCAGAATATAATATATATATATATCTAAACGGGCCAGCCCGGTAAGGACACTTTTAGTCCAATACATAGCATTAATTATTGTGTATTTGACTTTTCATTTTCAGATTCTAGTACGTTGGTACGATATGAAATTAGTGGCTCGATAAATTATGAAGTCCTCTCGTAATGATTCAAAGTCATTATTTAGTTAGATGTATAATAGGGTACTTTTAACTAAATTTTTAAACAACTTATGACATTTCGAGAATATGTGAGATATTTAAAAGCATTTGATAATAATTGTTTTTAATGATGGTATATAAGCTCTCAAAATAAAATATGGAAGCTGACTAATGGGGTCGTAGTTTAGTAACAGAGGTTAACGTTCGCTCTATATATGATTCAATGTACAAATTTCCTAAAATACGAACGTATTTGTAGTGACAAATCTAGTCATGTGTAGTGATGAATGAATTCAAATAACTATATACTCTATTGAGGTCAAGGTTTGAACTCGTCCAATGGGTTGTGAGCGCCTCTTGTGGTCAGCCACTTAGTAATTCAAATTTTTTATTTCACGCACATATATGAGACAATTATATAGACAAATTTTGATGATTTGATCTACATGGTAAAAACGTAAAGATTGTTACTGCGTTACCTGTATAATCAATGATAACAATATGATAAATAATAAACATACACATTTATAGATTTATTGTTGGCTTATTTTAGACCCAAATTCATACAGCATGCATAGATATTGTAACACCTTATGGAATAGAATTTACATATTTGTGTCAGCCATGGAATTGGATATAAGTGTGACCAGGTAATTACTCGAATCGACTTTGACTAGTTCTTTCTCCCCTTCTCCTAGAGATAATTGACAACGTTAATGGGAACGACAATTATCAAAAGCGTTGAGTGGAGAGGAGATCTAACCAATAATATATAGTAACTTAGGTTATTCTCCCATCAAGGACATTCTAAGATTGGGCCTAGACCAACTGGTCAACCATATCTGTTAAAGAAAGGCCTCAAAATAATTGGTGAAGAAAAATAGTCCCTCCAAATTATGTCTCATTACCACATTTATTTAGCCCCTTTTTGTAAAAGTAAAATTCAATTACTGGAATTACACAAATTAAAATAAAATTCCCACATAAATAGGTAAATACAAATAATATGTCATGGTCTCCTTGAGAGAAATTACATGTGCTAGAAATAAGAAATTTCAAATGTGCGAAATTTCAATTTGAACCATAAGTAGCAGGATCCGTAGGTCGTGTGTGTTCTCTCTCTCTCTCTCTCTATATATATATATATATTAATGAATTGATTACATGATACTTGTTATGAATGTCAAATTGTGAGAAAATACAACCAATTAAGTTGTTACATTAATTATTTAACAATAACAACTACTATGAAAGTAGAGAAAAACCTACATATTTTTGGTGAAAATCGAACTCAAAATCTCTAATATTTTGCAACCTCAACTTTTGCAGTAGAAATAGGCTTCATCATCGGCCCTAGGTCGTATTTGTCAATGGTCTAACATACATAGATCTTAGCCTGTTGGATCTTATACATTTTGATGTTAGAATCTCATTTGGTTGGGTCAATTGGGCCGAATTGGATCCATTTTGGAACAACAAAACTATTGAAGAATCTTTGAGTCCACGTCTAGTCTGGTTGAATTTAAGTATAATAAAGAAAACGAATAACCAATATGTAAAACCGGTAGTTCACTCAATTTGTAAATTAATCTTGAACTTGTGTTTGGGATTATATTTTATATAAATATCGGTGTGAGATTACGTAATCATATCCTTATTCGGGCCAAAGGGTCAAATCGCAAAACGGGTTCGACCCATATGCAAAATATGTACGGCTTCAGTGGGCTAAGCTGAAAGTCCATAACTTTTTATTGGGCTTTAGAAATAGCCCAACGTGACTTTTATTTCGTTGTTGGGTCCAAACTTACACTTTTTCCAAAGGCCCAACTCAATGGGCTACTTAAGGTTTAGGCTTAAAAGCACAAAGGCCCAATCAATGAAAATTATGTGACTTACTTTAATACTAGAAGTTATCATCGTTTATTATAGTTTTATGGTTCACAAGTCACGAACCCACTTGAGTAAATTATTGTTCTCAAATTAAATTAACAAAACAAAATAACATTGGTTTTGCAATAATCTTATTAGGTTTGTATTAATCTTGTACGTAATGTATTTTCGTCGCCACAAAAATAAGTAAGCGCATGTAAAAGTTGATGCAAATAAATTCGCACAATTATTTTTTATTAATGCTAATAATCCTTAGTTTAGATCACTAAATAGAATTCTCGTTCTTGAGAATCCACGATTTTCCAAACCCAGACACATTCCAAAGAATTACCAAAAAATATAATTTTGTATTAAATTTACGAGCATGCTATATTTTTGTAAAAAAGGGAGAATATGAGAATGTAATGCAACTCGAAAATAATATTAACTCAAACCAGGCTCGAGAGTCTGCTTGACTCATCTTCCAATCAATAAACATTCATTTGTACAAAGTACAAACCAACCATAGAATTATATGCTATAATGGTTAAATATGGACAAGCATTTATGGAAATCTTATTATATGCACCGAATTTAAATAATATTCAAATTCGGGTATCTTAATATAGTTATGAAAATCTGAATTAGTCATAATTACTTCAAAGAGCATTAAATTTGGTTGTCAAGTTGTAGCAATAATAAAATAAACAATGAAGCATAAAATACCTAGATATTCGTAAGAGGCAACCCTATATATTTCATGTTCTTTATTACATTTCCTACTTCATCTTGTAATCTGTATAACTGTTGATCAGTTGACACGTAATATCATCAAAAAGGCCAGGATGTCACATCATGTATAATAAATGTTGGCCAAGTATAAATATATTTTTTTTGATCAAATTGGCCAAGTATAAATACCCCCTAACATTTATTGACACCAAATTCACTCGGCCCTCTTTTAGTTTTTACAGCTATATGTCTAATATTCGATATTTGTGTGACACTAAAATGTTAAATCAAAATGTGATGAAAGATTATAATCGCATGTCTAGTTGTATTTTCCACTTGACAGTAAAACTTTTAAGTCGTGTTTATTGCTCTATACGAACTCTAATATTATAGCTACAAGTCTACAACGCTTATATTTAAATTATATTAGATTTGCTCATATATTATATAAGTACGTCGACCTAATTTTGGATCGGATCCAATCTTATATTAAATGGGTTCATATTTGACCATTCTGATTGTTGAACGGGTTCAAATTACAAACAAAATCAAGCCAAATCAATTAAAAAAATTAAAATAGATTTTTTATTTTTTTTTGGTAGATAAAAAATTAAAATAGATTTTTTTTTTTGGTTTCCCAAAGGATTCCCACAGTCGATCGCCGTGAGACTAATCCCTCGCCCCACTGTCAGCGTACTAAACGGTAGGAAACTGGCCAACGAGTTTTTTTTCATTCACAAGAGTTGGAATTCAAACTCCCAACCACTTGTTTAAAAAACGAAATGCTGAACCACTACACCAACTCACTTAAAAATTAAAATAGATGAATGCCCCAAAAGAGGGTTTGAAAGAGGGCAACCCTTATATTAAACTCCTAGAATGCCCCAAACTGAAAAGGGACAGCAACCCTTATATTAAAGCACACTAGTTAAAGGACAAAAGCAAGTTTAGCCTTATCTCATTCTTTAAAGTTTACATTATCCGTTTGTACAATTTGGCCCCATCTACACTGATAGCCTTTCAGTCCCACTTGTCAAATTCAATATCCATATGTCAAAAAATTTAATTTTTTTTTTTGTTATCCATCAAATCATTATCATCCTGCCACGTTTGCCCATCCATAATGTTTTACTAGATTGGCTTCTTCTCATAATTTTATTTATTATAAATAGAATGGGAAAATTTTATTCTGTCCCAGTTCGATCACATCCAATTCAATTTAACAAAAGGAGTAACTAAATCATATGACAAATGTACGTAATACCCTTTATTTGCGAAATGCACTTGAGAGTGATCGAGACGAAGCATGCTAAAATTTTCCATTAAAATGATAGACCATATTAAACATGAAATGGTTGAAATGTAACCGCCACAATTTTATTTTATTTTGGGTTAAATTTTATTTTCATCTCCGACTGAACTCAATCACTGTAACTCATTATCATGCTAGAAAATAATTTAATTCTTGGGTTTATTGCAAATTACCTCCCTATGTTAGTTCAAAAACATTAAAAACCTGTTAAATCAATATGCAAAAACCCCTTTCTGTTAATGTAAACCGAGCACGAAACTCTTTTCCCGTTAGAAAATTGATTAAAATGTAGTCTTTAAAACATTCTTATACATTTGCTCTGTCTGTAGAATTGAAATTCACAACAAAACAAAAGTATATGGATGTTTTAAGAATTACATTTTGATCAATTTTCTAACGGAAAAAGGGTTCCGTGCATGATTTACATTAACCGATGGTTTTTTTTCCAGCGTTTTTGAACTAACACAAGGGGTAATTTGTAATAACCTCTTAATTCTTAATGGATCAAGTGTTATATATCAACCACCTATTTAAAACGTAACTGGAACAAAATAATGAATTGATATTCTATTCGAAATCGATTGCAAAAAGCTCGTTTTGAGCTCAGTTTGTTGACAATAAACAGCTAAAGTTGCACAATTTTTTTGTTCATATGTTTTAAAATTCAGTTCGAGCTCAACCAGATTATAAGAAAAACGGTAAAATATGTGAAAAATCAAGCTATTCTAGCTTGAGTCATTAGTTTAAATACAAACTTTAAAACTCAATAATGATTCAACAAATTTGAATATATATATATTCAGCTCGACCGACTTGATGCATTTACAACTGTTACCATTGAAATCATGTTAGATAGATTATTGCAACACTCAATCAAGTTATAATAGTTGTATTATGGGCAGATTCTTTTGAACCATGCATAAAAGTTATGTAATGAATACGATTTTACTCATTGCCAGATTGATTTAGGTTTATTGTACTAAAATTTTCAAATTCGATATATTTCTCCAATAATGTCCTCAAGAATTGTGATGGAAATATTATAACTCATTAAGACGATGCTTTGAAAAAAAATCAATTTCCAAATTAAATTTTATTATGGAAAAATGACAATTTCTCTATGAAAGGAATAAGCAAATATCAGAGCTGCTGGATTCAATCAAAAATCTTTTTCCTAATAATCTGACGGTCTTCATAAATGGGGCTGTAAATGAGTCGAGTCTAGCCAATTAAGTTATTATTCAAACTTGTTTGAATTATTATCGAGCTTTTAAATTTGTGTTTGAATTTGATTTAATTATTAATCGAGTCAAACTCAAACGAACTTTTATCCAAATCGAAATCAAGTAACTTTTGTTATTTTTTACTAATTAAACCGAGCTCAAACCAATCATCAATGTTAAACCGATATGTATTTGATTCAGCACAGATTTTACCCTACGCTCTCAGTCAAGAATACCTCGAATACACAACAATAAATGGGCTCTTCGAATTATAGACTGCACTCGGATACTAACGAGCTGCCTACGTACCTAACAAGGATCAAGTCTAAACGTAGTTCGAATTCGGTACGTGTGATATCTATCGTTCGTATTACGAGTGTACCTTGTATTTATATTATGGGATCGTACTCTCAAGTCTTCGAATAATCTGAGCCACACGATGTATTCATCGTAGTATTTATTGCTCCGATTATCCGCCCCTAAATCTTCATAAATGACGGTATTTATAGAGTTTCCACGCTGTACTGTAGAGTGAATGACAGATAGGACGTCTTCCCTGCTGATCCTTTACACGTGTATGTGATGGATGGCACAGATTCGATGCCCACCGGGTCGGGCCATAAACCGACCCTATCCGAGTTACAAAAACACGCGGATCTTGGAGTGTATTGCAAATACTATAATTATAGGGACCGGATATGCAACCTACCTCGTTGCCTCGTATACGAGGCTCTAGATGGGCCTAACGAGTAAATACATTTCAAGAATACGAGGTAATCCAAGGTCGAATATTCGAGGGGCCTTTTGGTATATCATTAAGTCCCCCACTTCGTGAGCGATGGAGAAATTAATGTCAATTCCTTGATCCATGGCTGACGAAGTATAAATTAATGCTACGTGCCCAAGTGCTTTTCTATAATCATTACGCTAGAGGTATCTAGGTCATTAAATCTGACACGCCTTTTCCCGATAGACGCGCCTGACCTGCTGCTGTTTCCAAGAGATGTAAATTGCACTCGAAACGTCACCTCTCTCCACCGTCAGATACAACTTTTAAGCAATCGATCTGAGCCGTCCATTTCAAATCTCCCCCTAGTATATACACGCAGGATTTACCCTTCATTTGAACGTTTACTCAGCAACATTCATTCACCGGAGTAAAATTTCTTGCGGCCCCTTCCGGCGTTCTTGCTACTTGAAGATCTATTTCAAATCTGAATCTTTTTTCTCCTGCTAGGTATAAGCTTCATCCCTCTCTTTCCATTATTTAGCATTATTCAGTCACTTTTCATGAGGACCTCTGGTGTGCGTGTCTCTAACGAGGAGGGTGAGACCTCCTCGTCTGGTCAAAGCGAGTCTACTAGCGGCTCAAGTAGTCCCGGGACATCCCCCGAACCCAATATAAATGACGCACCCGTCGCTATCGAACCCGAGTCTCCGGACATTCCCCCTCCATATCCGGATCTCGAAGGAGACGAGGATGTTAATACCCAGTTATTTTCTGATATGGATAGGGCTCGTAGAGCAATCCCCTGGTTAAGGTATTCCTCTATTTTAACTTCCTCGAATATTGCCGATGTTCGGGCTAGATACCATATACCTCCCAACTATCGGACTTTAGTCCCCAACGAGGGTGACAGAATGCATCGTCCCCCCTTAGGATTCCGTACCATACATGTGGCCCATCTTGCTTCAGGGCTTAGGTTTCCTCTACACCCTGCCATAGTTAACATTCTTCTTCACCTGCGTTTAAGCCCCACTCAATTACTTCCCAATTCTTACAGGCATATGATTTTTTTTATAGTCATAATGAGGATGTATGGAGTTCACCCAAACATAAAAAATTTCAATGGTTTTCTGTCAGTACATCGATGTACTAAATCTACGGAGGAAGGCTTTTTCTTCCTCGCACCCCAGCGTCATTGTTGTCTGCAATCGCGAACGCAATCTTCATTTGGAGATTGGAAGAAAAAGTTTTTCTTAATCGCTCCCCCTGCAGACCAGCTTTGGAATATACCCCGTCCGTGGAGTATGGACCTCGTTGACTTGAGCAATGTTGGTCGACCCACCATACCTCGACAGACACTAAAACGTATCCTCAAGCGGCTGTTCAAGCCCGAGGTCGTGATGAGTGAGTCTATGCTTGTCACGTGTGGTCTAAGTGGTGCCGACGTGCCTGCCGTCGAGAATCTCGGTAACAATTTCTTCTTGCATCGTTTATGATATTCTTCAATGTACTATGGTCAACTAATGCCGTTTTTTCTTTATTTGTAGCTATGGAAGAGAGACAGGCTCGTCTGAATAGAAGAGCTGTTATCGCTGCCGAAGCGGCTCAACGGGCAGCCGCCGCCACTGGTCGAGGTGCTGGCCGAGGGCGTGGCCGGGGACGAACTCAAGGGCAACCTTCCCTAAGGATCGGTGAGCCCCCCATTCATGGGTCCACCCGCGACCTATCCGCACAAACAGCTCCGACCACACCTCGTCCTCCCCGAGCCATTAGCACCAGACCCACATCCGAGGCTGAGGAAGGCTCTCTCGTCCGTCGTCGCCGGACCGAAACAGTCGGAGAGCTAACTGGTGCTGCGTATGGTCGTCCCGAAAAACGACCTCACCGGGGGGGTACATCTCAATCCATTCCAGCCGAAGGGACCCTTACAACCCCCCAAACTGGACGTCCAAACGAGCCCACAGCCCGCGACTATGAACTGCTGAACGAGGCCGAATCATTGCTGCTTAAAGACTACCTCGAATGTGAGGTAACTGAACGCGCCTCCCCTCGTTCTGATCAGCAGCCACTTATACAGGATTGGCACATATATCCTGATAGTAGCATACTCGAGGATCGCAGTGGCAACAACGCCATCGAACTATTTCATCGCACACTCTTGCCCAGAGATAAGGCTCTGATTCTCGATCAGCCTCACCCCATCGTCGAGAAGCAAGTCGCTCAATACCTCGAAAAGGTATACTATTGGCAACGTTCTATCTTCCTGGTCTAATTCCCTTTATAACTTCACTTGACAGTGTCATTTCTGTGTCGTTGCAGACGAAGCTGTTGATACATCAGTTGTCCCTTACCAGCTCGAGCCTAAAGGAGGTCCTGAGAAGATCTCAGCAAGAACTGACGGACTACAAGGGACAAGTCCAAGCGGAGTTGCTTACTGCCCAGGAGGACAAAGAGAGAGCGTCCTCTCTACAAGTAAGTTGTATTTGCTGCTATCTTTAACCCCGTTGCCATTTTCAAAAGATGAAACTAACTTGATTCATCCGCAGACGGAGCTCGATATGCTCTGCCGCTCCTACGATGCTGATAAACTCAAAATGGCGGATCTCGAACGAGCTAACACTGAGCTTCGTCAGCAACTAAGTGCCTTGCAGGAGGGGACCGAGGCTGAAAAACGACGTCAATTCACCCTGGGCAAAGCTGCCGGTCGTCGGGAATTCCAAGAATCGTCCTCCTTTCGACGCCAGCTTGACGATGCTCGTCTGAGCGGGGCCCGTGACATGCTCCACTCCACTGTAATCGACGACCGCTTACTCGATCAAGCCCTGAACGATGTCCAAGATGGCTTCTGTAAAGCCCTCGAGTACTTGAAGGAAACGGAGAATCTCCCCTCTACTTTCCAGGAGGAAGAATTTGTTAACTCCTACCTGAGAGCACCCCTCAAACGACCATCGGCCACCCCCCCTGATGGTGCCGCTTATACTTGCTTCCCGAAATTCGATGCCTTAGTCATCGGCGAATCTGGAGCGAGTATCCAATTCGAACGAGAATTGGAGGCAACTGTTCATCGGAGTGAAGGCGAAGCCGCAGCCTCAGCTGACGAGCCCCAAGTTATCGAAGATTGACTATAGAGTAGTTGGACTAGTTTTTAATTTTGCATGGTTTTGGTTTTTGTTCTAACAGCTGTTTTGATGATATGTGAAACGTATCGTTTTTGTTTTGATGATCTTGGGATTGTTTCCTGTTTCTGTAGTTGCCAAATGTTTTGAACGAGGATCTTATCCCATTTTGATTTACTTTGATTTATGTTGATTTATTATATATGCTCACTCACATATGTATAAAGCACCTTCTAAAATCGAAGTAAAGATACATCATTGGATTTAACAACACTGCATCGTAAATGCCCCCTTTATGCATAGAATTTGCGCAAGTTATTTCATTCCAAGGGCGTGGCAGGTCGTTACCCACGAGATCTTGTAAGCGATAGGTCATTGCCTTCGTAATCTTTACGACCTTAAATGGTCCTTCCCAGTTCGCTTCTAACTTTTTAACATGCCTCGATACTTCCACCCTCTTCAGAACCAGGTCTCCAACTTGAAAAGACCGAGCCTTCACCCTTCTGTTGTATGCTCTTGCCATGGTGCTCTTTTGCCTCAACATACTGGCAAACGCCTTGTCACGCACACCATCAATGACATCCAGCTCGAATTCTCTTGTGGACCTGTTCTCTTCAGGGTCATAAACGCTCACTCGATGAGTCATCATTCCAATCTTCGCTGTAATTACCGCTTCCGAGCCATAAACTAAACAAAATGGAGTTTCGCCTGTAGACGAACGAGGTGTTGTTCGATATGCCCATAACACTCCTTGAAGCTCGTCTACCCATCCCTTCCGCTCACCATCGAGTCTGGTTTTGAGGTGTTGCATTAGTATACGATTTGCCACTTCTGTCAGTCCGTTAGCCTGGGGATGACCCACCGCGGTGAAATTTTGCTGAATCTTCAATTCGGAACACCAATCTGTGATGGCTTTACCATTGAATTGCGTCCCATTATCCGATATCAGTATTCGAGGTATACCAAACCTGCAGATTATATTCTTCCAGATGAAATCGATGACGACTTTCTCTGTGATGCGGGCCACAGCTTCTGCTTCTATCCATTTCGTGAAATGCTCGATTGCTACAATGACAAATTTCTTTTGATGTTGTGCAGGAGGAAAAGGCCATGCATACAATTTAATCGGTCAGAAATGCATTTTATGTTGTTTGTTTCTTAAACACGTGCATCGATGAGGTTCGACCAACCTAGGATATCAATGCCCCATTGGTCAAACGGATACGCAATTTTAATTGGCTCCATAGGGGTTCCTGGTCGATGTATCTCATTAGAATGCCGCTGACATTGCCGGCATTTTTTGGCAAATTCATGAGCATCTTTTACCAATGTCGGCCAAAAATAACCTTGCCTTGTTATTTTTTGAGCCAACGATCTTCCTGCAGAGTGATTTCCACAGCTTCCCTCGTGTATTTCACGAAGGACATATTCGGATTCTGATGGAGTTAGACATCGTAACAACGGCCCCCCCACTAATCGTTTGTAGAGGTCTCCACTCACAACAACAAACCTGGTTGCTCTCTGAACGACTTTCCTGGCTTCCACCTTGTCCCGAGGTAGTTCGTCATTGACTAGATAGTCGGTAATTGCATCTTTCCATGAACTCTCCGTCGAAACTGGAAGGACTGATGTTAATGGGTCTATTTCCGAGTGTTCAGCCACCAGCAGAGTGACCTTCCTGCTCGTTAATCCCACAATCTGATTCGCAAACTTCGACAAGGCATCGGCTCTCATATTTTCATCTCTAGGAATTTGATGCAATTCGACTTTTTCGAATTCGAGCATCAATTCCTTCACCCGCTTCAAATATCTTATCATCGTTCGCTCTCTGGCTTCATACGTATCGGCAACTGTCTAGCCACCAACTGTGAGTCTGTATAAACCATCATTATTTTTACTTCCAAGCTTTTTGCCATTTTCAACCCTGCGATGAGGGCCTCATACTCAGCTTCGTTGTTGGTGACGTCAAAATTTAGCTTGATAGCAAATTCCAAATCCACCCTATCCGGTGTTCGCAACAAGACTCCTACTTCTCCTCGTTTCGTCATTGAGGAACCGTCCACATGTAGGAGCCATGGCTTCACAGGTTCCGTTATAGCGACCCCAAGGACCGCTGCCGAGGTCATCTCAACAACAAAATCCGCCATTACCTGGGCTTTCACTGCGGTACGGCTTCTATATTCAATGTTGAATTCTCCCAGTTCAATAGCCCATTTCACGAGTCTGCCAGAGACATCAGGTTTTGCCAACACCTGTTTCAACGGCGTGTTCGTTAGTACGACGATGTGGTGGGACTGAAAATAGGGTCGCAATTTTCGGGCAGAAGTCAACAAAGAGTGCCCATTTTTCAATCTCCAAATAATTGAACTCAGTCCCCTGAATTAATTTGCTAACGTAATACACGGGCTTGTGTTCACTCTCCACCTCTCGGACAAGGACTGCACTGATGGCGGCTAAGGAAACAGCCAAGTACAAGAATAGGGACTCTCCGAAGACAGGTTTTGTCAGTAACGGGGGTGATACTAGGTATTCTTTTAGCTCTTGAAAAGCCTTTTCACATTCTTCGGACCATGCGAAGTTCTTGACCTTTCGCAAGACTTTGAAAAATTGTAGTCCTTTGTCGGCCGATCTAGAGATGAATCTGTTCAGGCTTGCCATTCTTCCCGTCAGTTTTTGAACTTCCTTCACATTCGAAGGGGATTTCATATTTAAGATTGCGTCGATTTTTTCAGGATTGGCCTCAATACCTCGTTCAGTTACCATGTATCCCAAAAACTTTCCCCCTCGAACTCCGAAGGTACATTTATTTGGGTTTAATTTCATCCCATATCGTTTCATTATTTCAAAAGATTTCATCAAATGAGTCAAGTGGTCTGACTCGTCAACAGATTTAACGAGCATGTCATCAATATAAACCTCCATGGTCTTCCCTATCTCGTTTTCAAACATCATGTTGACCAAGCGCTGATACGTGGCCCCGGAATTCCGAAGACCAAACGGCATCACATTGTAACAGTAGACACCTCTGGCCGTGACGAAGGAAGTTTTCTCCCTATCTTCCTCTGCCATCATTATTTGATTAAAACCTTGATAGGCATCCATCATGCTCAATAAAGCACACCCTGCAGTTGAGTCTACTAATAGGTCAATACGAGGCAAAGGATAAGGATCCCGAGGGCAAACTTTGTTAAGATCAGTGAAATCAGTACACATGCGCCATTTGTTTTCGGCTTTAGGTACAAGAACTACATTTGCTAGCCATTCAGTAAATTGAATTTCATTTACATAACCTACTTCTAGCATTGTTTCTTCACTTCTTCTTCAATGATGGCATCTCTGTCCGGACCAAAGTTTCTTCGTTTTTGACGAACTGGTCTCGCCTCTGGATCAACATTCAGACGATGCACTATTACATCGGGGTCAATGCCTTGAAAGTCCGCAGCTTTCCACGCAAAAATATCAGTGTTGGCCTTGAGAAACTTTATCAACTTCGCCTCCATCGTAGGACTCAGCTGTCCCCCGATTCTCGTAGTCTCTCCGTATCTCCTTCAAAAAGTTGAACCGTCTTGTGTTCCACAGGCTGCACCCTCGTATCCACCCTCTTCTGCCTCTTTCCCAGCTGCTGCATCAGTATAGCTGCATCCTCATCAATGACATTCACCCTCGTAACTTCTCTCTTCCTCTTTTTGCTCGAATCTGTTATTAACGAGGTAGTGTAACAGTCCCGCGCCTCCAACTGATTGCCCCTCACTTCACCTATACCATCCCTGGTTTTAAACTTCATCTTCAGGTGAGGAGTCGAAACTATAGCTCCAAACATATTCAGCATCGGCCTCCCCACTATCATGTTATAAGCAAAAGGGGTATCTACAACCAAAAAAGTTACACGCAACGTTTTCCTCTTCGGAGCCGACCCCAACGATACATCGAACTCAATTGATCCTTTTGGCAGGATTTGTGATCCAGTAAATCCCATCAAAGGAGTGTTCACCTTCCGCAGATTCACCTTTCCCAAGTCCATTTTTTGCAACACGTCCCAAAATATTATATCTGCTGAACTGCCAGTATCAACCAACACCTTATGCACCGCAAAATTCGCGACATCCATCGTTATTACCATCGGATCATTATGGGGAACCATCATGCCCTCGTAATCTCTATCGTCAAAAGCTATTGGTGGGTCGTGACTCTGTACTGAAAAGATCCTCGTAGGCTCCTGACGATAGTGATTGCCACGCATTTCCCTCTTATGCTTTTTCCTTGCACTAGACGAGTCGCCTCCGACCGGGCCTCCAGCAATAGTGTGTATCTCTGCCCTAGCCACATGCGTATGCTCTTTTCTCCGATCCCCCTGACGATTGCTACCACCTTCCCTTTTTTCATCACTCCGCCGATAGTTATCACTTCTAGGATATTCATCATTCCTAAGCGGTCATACAGATGATTGTCACGAACCCGATGATCGGATCGATTCTCATTCCCTCTATATTGAAAACGCTCAGGCGATCGGCTACGTGATCGTCTCCCTCTTTTACGCGGTTGGCCCCTGGGGCTCTTACTTTCGCGAGGGTACGATCAATGAAGTCATTCAAAATTCCGTCTTTTATGAGACGTTCCAGCTCATCTTTCACTGGTAGCATTCTTCGGTATCGTGACCCTTGTCCTTGTGAAAATGGCAATATTTATCCGGATTTGCTCTGGATTTCGACTTCATTGGCTTTGGCCATCGGATGGCATTCATGTGCTGTGCAGCCAGTAACACTCTTCCTCTTGATGCTTTCAAGGGGGTGTACTGTTCGTATTTTGCATATCGAGGGGGTCGTTCGTGGTTCTTTTCAGACCTCGACCCTTCCTGCCGATAGCTATTTTCTTTTCGATCTCTTGGATCGTTTACGGGCTTGCAAGCCTCGGAATCTTTTGATAGATTCATTTCTTCTTCATTGATGCATTGCTCTTCCAACTACATCAATTCTTCTTGATCTTTCGGTGCACGCCGAGCTAAGGCAGACGCCAAAGTACCTTTTCTTAAAGCCAACAAAAGAAATGTTACAACAAGATCATGGGTTAATTCAGGTATTTCTAAAACCTCCTGATTAAACCTATGTACAAAATCTCTCAAGCTCTCACTAGGACCCTGCTTGAATCCCATCGTGGACGACACAGATTTCCTGGCCTTCTTGTTGGCCGCAAAATGATTCTCAAATCTTTTGATGAGCTGCTCGTAAGAAATTATCGAACCGGATTGCTGACTCGTGAACCCGCCCTACCAAAGTCGTCACAAAAACCCTCGCATTAATGGCATTAGACTGATGATACAACGACATCAACAATTCAAAAGTTGTCAAATGCGGCCCCGGAGCACCTGTCCCATCGTAAGTAGGCAAAAGTGGAGCTTTGAAAGAACTTGGCGGTTCCTCGAACATTATAGACTCGGAAAATGGCGAATTCCTAGCCATTAACGCTGAAACCGGCCTACTTTTTGGTAGTAGCGTCTCCGGCTTACGACTCAATCTGCCAAGCTTTTCGTACATGCCTTCAATTTCAGCCTTGGATAGCACTGGTTCCCCTTTTTCTTCATCCACAAGCTGCTTTCCTCTTCGAACTTCTGACCGCAGGTCAGCCCTACTGTGACCTCGTCATCGGACTGTACCTCCACCGCTCCCTCTTCTTAACCTGTGAACCCATCACCTCTTGATCTTGAAACAGCCTCTTAGGCGCCATAGGCGTCACCGGAGCCCTCTGAACATTCGGAGTAACCAGTCCCGATGCCCCCAGTCGACTCAAAAATTTCATCCACCTTTTCCTGCACCATCTTGTCCAGCTCTCCCTTTGTTAGCAATATCTTCTCTTCATTACGACCTTCCCGCTCCGCAATGGCGCAGACGATCCGGAATCCTCTATCCGAACTCGCTTTTCCCTTTGAACTTCTTCCTCCATCCCTACAGCTGATTTCAGCGACCTTCGAGTAGTTTCCCACAGACGGCGCCAACTGATTCAGCACAGATTTTACCCTACGTTCTCAGTCAAGAATACCTCGAATACACAACAATAAATGGGCTCTTCGAATTATAGACTGCACTCGGATACTAACGAGCTGCCTACGTACCTAACAAGGATCAAGTCTAAACGTAGTTCGAATTCGGTACGTGTGATATCTACCGTTCGTATTACGAGTGTACCTTGTATTTATATTATGGGATCGTACTCTCAAGTCTTCGAATAATCTGAGCCACACGATGTATTCATCGTAGTATTTATTGCTCCGATTATCCGCCCCTAAATCTTCATAAATGACGGTATTTATAGAGTTTCCACGCTGTACTGTAGAGTGAATGACAGATAGGACGTCTTCCCTGCTGATCCTTTACACGTGTATGTGATGGATGGCACAGATTCGATGCCCACCGGGTCGGGCCATAAACCGACCCTATCCGAGTTACAAAAACACGCGGATCTTGGAGTGTATTGCAAATACTATAATTATAGGGACCGGATATGCAACCTACCTCGTTGCCTCGTATACGAGGCTCTAGATGGGCCTAACGAGTAAATACATTTCAAGAATACGAGGTAATCCAAGGTCGAATATTTGAGGGGCCTTTTGGTATATCAGATTAGTATTCCTATTTTAAATTTAATTTAATATATTAAAGAGCAGATCTCAAATGAGCTTTCAACAATCAATCTCGAGTGACGCCTATACAAAGTATCCTATTTCGCACGTGAGCCACAGCTAAATTGCCCCGTCACGTGTACAATCTCGATTGGCCGCGTACACAAATACTGAAAGGATAATGTTAAAATAATAAAACAATTAAAAATTTCATCTATTAGCTGTAAACGACAAAATTCTTCAAAAATAACATTTTTTTAATTTCAATAAACACTGGAAATTAATTTAACATTCCAGTACAATCATCTCGTCCGAGCTGTCGCCGCAAACAACAAACAGCCCCGTTACGGCGGCGTCAAATCCAACGGCGCTGCACTGAACTCCGTTACTCTGCTTCGCTTCGCCGCCGTAAATGTCGCCGGAATAGGTCGTCGTGCGCCGGAAAGATCCGAACCACTATTCTGCATGAAGCGGTGCTTCCCCACGGCGGCAGAATTAGGCCTCCGCTTTTCAACGATCGCTTCGCGGCGTCGCTCATCGCCTTCAAAATCAGCCTCAATCGTCGCTTTTTCGACGAAAACCCTAGGCAAGCACTGAAATAGGCGATCGTACGAATTCGTCGGCCTCGCGATCTCGAACTCCGCCGCGAAGTCCAAATCGACGAAATATCTCTCGATTGCTCCGACGGAGCACGTCGATGAACTCGTGGCTTCCGGCGGTGAGTCCGCCGCTGCTCCGCCACTTCGCCTTGCAACCGCCGCATTGTAGCCGTAATTCCTCAGAAACGACAATCACATTCCGTCGCATCATCTCTCGATCGACTTCGCGCAGCTTGAAAACACTTGCCACAGCTCCGAAACGTGAATTTTTAAAAGCATTTTCCTGAAACATCGTCGGTCCGATCTTGCAGTGCGCGGTGTATCGGAATCACATTTTACGCAGCTCGAAGCGTACTTTACGAATCGCCGTCGAATCGGAACTCAGAACATTTTTACTCTCTTCGGCCGATGATCTAGGTCACGTCTGACACCCGAATCGAAGAAAAACTCG